>JANIJG010006000.1:0-31124 GCA_024611175.1 Megaceryle torquata
AGGGGTTTCCAAGCCCCCCGTGGAGCTGTGGTGCTGAGGGCCAGGGGTCAGTGGTGCCCTGGCAGCGCTGGGGCAATGTTTGGACTCCATGAGCTCTAAGGTCTCTTCCAACCAGAACCATCCTGTGATTCTACCCAGAGGCTGACGGAGTTGGCTGCTGCTGCAGCCTGAACTGGGACAGGCCACCAGTGTCCTGCAAGCAGCCTGTCAGTCCCAGACACCGCTCCAGCTAAACCAAACCTGCACACCCAGTTCTGGAAGGGCCTGGGGCATGATTTCATATGCCCATCACGCTTCAGCCTCAGTAACCACGCTGGCTCCTTAAATCCCTCTGATGTTAGAGCTGGAGAGAGGTTACATCCTTTGGGACACCAACCCCAGCATTAACAGACACCAACTGCATTTTATTTGGGCGATCATCCGGCAGCTTCTCTGTACCGTTCTTGACAGAACTGTGCCACACGGAGCAGAAAAGCTGCCGAGGTTTCCACAGCCGCCGAGAGTTTCTTTCCCAGAACAAAGCAGAAATAACCCCGGTCACTCCCAGTCAGACACTGAACACAGACACCTGCTTAATTATTTTTCCTTTGTAAATGAAAGCAGTGCCACCAGTTTAACAACCACTGCTTGGGAGTAATTGGGGTGATTATTGTATGGCCCAGGGGGAAAATTGCAGCTTGTTATCTCCAGGGAGTAGCATTAGGATCCAGCAGATAATCAGAACGTTATTTGTTGTACTTCAGATGACATTTCTTATGGATTTAGAAGCGATAGCGATCAAACCACAGCATCAGAGCCACCCCCAAACTGGGGAATCCGGAGCCCTATAAGCTAAATAGCATCTGAAGCTGCCTGGGACAGCTGCTCCTGCAGCAGGACAGCAGGAAGAACAGACACACGTGCCACGTTTCAACTCAAACACTTCCAGATCTGAGCACCACTCAGCTCTTTTAGAATTTGATCTTCTCCTAAGAGAGATGACACTCAGGATGATGCAGGAGAGGAGCCCGAGGGGGGATATCAGCTCTAACAGATGCCGCCAAACAGATTATACTCAGCGATAAGGTTGCTTGAGACCTTCTCTCTCCTGTTGCTCCCTCCCCACTTCAGTCAATGGCCTCTGTCTGTCCCCTTGCCTACAGCAGCCCTGGAATTTGAGGCTCTCTCAGGAGCAACTCTCACAAGCTGCTGCAGCATCAGGGCTTCTGTCTGCATGGTCTCACACGGACCATCGGCGCTGGGGCATCGGCGCTGCGCGTGCTGCAGTCACTCCCCATCATACCATTGTGCAGCTGAGCAGCTCCCGTCACCCTTGTGCTCTCAGTAAGATACTTGAGCACTATCAGGTAGCAGCTTTCAGCTCCTGGAGGGTTCCTGAGCCTGGGGAGCCAGTTCCAGCAAACCCAGATGTGGTGGGTGGGCAAGACATAGCACGGCTCCCAGTGATGCAAGCACCAAGCACCAGCCCTCCTCTTGGCACCCCAAACGGGGCTCATCCAGCCCAGCTGCAGGGATGGAAAGAGGATTTTTAGCAAAGCTAAGCCCATCCAGAGCCTCTGGTGCTCTATCTCCTGCAGGTTTGCCACACAGGAGCATCCCCAAATCCTAGTTTGGGCTCCGCTTGCGGGGATGGGCTCGCGGACGATGTGGCAGCACCTCAGCACCCGCACGACACCAGTGCCGACAATCCTGCCAGGCCCAGGAGAACGCTGAGCCCAGGCCAGCTCCACTATCGATTCCCAATCAATGGCAATTCAAGGCCTGGAAACGACAGTGGCTTTCCTTAGTCCAAGGCTGGGCGCGGGGAGGAGGGGGCTCGCTCGGAGCTTTATCAATAACCTGAAGCAGAGGGAGGGACAGGAAGAGCCCTTCCTGCAGTAGGTGGGTTGTTTAACAAATCAGACCCAGAATGACACAAAAGGCAGAGAGGAAGGAGATCTGGCGGGACTGGACCTTTATCTCCAGCATGTTGGCAGCCAAATCTGCGTGCAATATTTATCAAGGGTGAGCGGGCAAGAGAGTTGGCAGTTGATGCCTAAGCGAGGAATTAAAGCCCCTGCCGTCCTTATCTCCCAGGAAGAGATGCCAAGGAAGGAGTGGACAGGAGCCATGAGGCAGCCCAGGGCAGTTGAGTTTGAAACTGTTTGTGGATTTAATGAGTCCAAACTTTATTAGCCCAGCTGATGGGGAGCAGAGCAGAAGCACCAAGGAGAACAAACCAGCACATCCACATCCTCTATCTGCCAGAGCCAAGCACACAGCCCCTGGGCAGGTATTTCATCTGGAAACTCTCTCAGATGGCCAGGCAGCATCGCAGGTCCAGGGGGATGTGGCAAAGCCATGGCCAAAGGCACCAGGGAAGGGGCTGGTGGCCTTTCGAGCCCAGTTAAAATTCACTTTTAAACCAGGGAGTTTGGGAGCTGCTGCACTTTTTTCTCCTAATTTTGCTCAACAGTGAAACAAAGGCAAAAGATGCTCTGCCCTCGGGGGTATTCATATTTTCACAGTCAGAGCCACAACTGAGAGCAGACGCCGCTTGGCACTTCCCAGCCACCCTGTGAATACGCCTCGTGAGACACGGCCGGGAAAACCGCAGGGGAAGGGACGGATCCAACCTCCATAATCTCTGCAGAGCTCCGAGTGGGTCTGCCGAGGGTTTTTGCAGGGGAGCCATCCCTGGGGAGGGCAGCTCAATTCCTGCAGTGACCAGACAGTTCCCCCGGGTCCCCTGGCCCCTCCGGCTCCTGCGGATGGTGAGCGAAGGGCTGATCCATCTCCACGGCCCCCTGGGAATCCCCAGCTCTCACATAACGTGCTGGTAATTAACTCACTTAGTGGCTTTGCTTTTGCTGAGATCGCACGTTCAAGATGGGCTCCATCTGCTCCTTGCATGGGCTTGGCTGCCGGGTGGGGGGTAGCAAACCCCCCCACTTGCAATGTGAAACACGTGTCATTTCTGCGAACAGGGGACAACGACAAGGCCAGGCCAGGGACCAGCAGAACCCTCCGACAACGGCTGCAGCTCCAGGTGCCCAACCCCACCAGCCCCCTTCACCACACACCAAACTGGTGCCAAGCAGCCTCCTCCCCTAGGCACCCATCAGCCCTGGGCTTGGCTCTGCCGGGGCCACCGCGGCCACCAGCTTCATTCTCCTGTTTTAGGGGATTTGCATCTCTCTCTCTAATTTCTCTTCAAAGCAAATAAGAGCACAGGAAGCCAAGTGAGACCTCACTTTTGGAGACGCTGGACACCGCTGCGTGTCAGGCGGCTGCTGGGAAGAAGACGTGCTGATCAATATGCCTGGAGCATGTAGTGCCACATCCCCTCCCCGCACAACACGATTCCTTCCCGGAGAAACGGGACGCAAACAACCGAGGAACAGCGACACCCGAGTGACTCCCAGCTACAGCCCTTTCCCGGCAGGCTCCCCGGTGCCGTCCCCATCAGTCCTCCCCAGGTTACGAGAGGGACCAGAACAGCAAATCTGAGCTCAGCTCCGAGCCGAGCAGCGCAGAGCACGTGGCGCTGGCTCGCCAGGTCCCCCAGCACCCATCTGCGCTGCCTTTGTCTCCTCAGCCTTTGAGCGCTGCTGCTTTTTCTCCTCTCCGCAGCAAAGAAACGCATTAGTTGCAACATCGCTTTAATTTGTTTGCCAGCTTTGGGAGAGCAGGGAGGCTCCCGGCTCCCACCGGAGAGCTTTGGAGGATGTTTGCACACCGGCAGTGTTAACCCCTCGGCTCCCGTGCTTCGCCCGGGCTGCTGTTGCACCTTTGCACGCCCAAGGCGCACGCTTGGCCCTTCAGCGCTCAGGGCCACAGCGAGCACGTGCTGCTGGCCCGACCCGGAGCTTTCCAGATGGGGGGGAGGGGGAATCTGTTTCCCTTTCCAGCTCTACTCAGCATTTCCTCAATGAGATGAGTTTTGTTGTGACCACAACCAATGTCAGAGGCAATAAAAGCAAATGTGATCTGGATGGGCTCTCTGGCGGTGACAAGGGCACGGGGACAAGCAGCCCCTGGCAAAGCCAGGGTAGCGCAGGCAGATAAACAGGGGGTCGGGCTGGATCTGTAGCCAGGGAGGATCCCATCACGCATTGCAGCATCTCACGTCTGTGTGCACACATGGTGCCTGTACCCGCTCAGGGCCCTGGACAGGGCACATTGGCAGAAGCACCAGCACGGCCGCTGACAGCACCGGGTGTTCCTCCTCATGGAGCTCCCAAGCAGCTTCTGATACAGCTGTCAGAGTGGTGAAGAGAGCAAGGAGCCAGGAGGGCTGGCCTCAGGCAGCACTGCAGGATGCCTGGCAACCGCCCCAGAGCCCTGCTTGACCCAACACAGCCCAGCAGCCTGGCCCAGGCTGCCCAGAGGGGTTGTGGAGTCTCCTCTAGAGAGATTTCAAACCCACTTGGACATGATCCTGGGCCCCCCTCTCTAGGTGGCCCTGCTGGAGCAGGGAGGTGGCACCAGGTGATCCCCCGAGGTCCTGTCCAGCCCCCACCATGCTGGGATTGAGTGAAATGAGTTTGTTTGGTCTCTGCTCCACAATCCCAGATATGGGTCCCATCCAGCCTGAGCATCCTCAGACCCTCCAGCCCAGTGGAGCAGACCCCGGGCCGTGTACGTTCACCCCAATGAGGGGCTTTTTCTGGAGACAGGATAAAATGAGTGAGAATAGCAGGAGCCAGCTGAGGTGGAACTGGTGCATGGGGAAAATGTTTCAGGACAGTCGTGGAGCAGCAGCCAGTGGTTTTGCATTGCCTCACGCTAATTGTCTGAGCTAATGAAGCCGCACGCTCAGCTCAGTGACTTTCTGCGGGGTTTCCACCCGCCTTTGGTTTGCGATGTGCCGCTCGCAGCCCTGGGAAGCTGCTGCTGATCAATCACAAGATTTCTGGGATGGCAGAAGAGTAGAAATAGCCCTGAAGGGGCTGCAGAAGACATCTCGGCCCCAGAGCAGGGGAAGGGCACCCAGATCCGAGGGCGATGAGCTGCAAAAGGAGGAAATACCAAGGAAGGAGGAAACTCTGTTGGTTCAAGACAGATGCAGCTACACAGCTCTTCCTGAGGCTGCTGGCGAGGAGGTGCACCTGCCTTCCCACGGGAGACGGGCCCCAGGGAGCTTGTCAGCTGGCCCTTGGGGACAGTTCCTGCTGCCAAAAGCCCAGGAGAGACAGAGCCACTTTCTCCATCGCTCTCCGTGTCTCCAGGTCCCCTGCACCGCAAGGTGCCTGTTTGTTAAGTGATTCAGCCTCCTTTTTATCCCGAGCACAGTTCTGAAGGTTTAAATAGAAAGATATCAAAATAAAAGATAATTGTTGAGAAAAATGAATTGGGGGGGGGGGGGCGGGGGGGGAACAAAACAACAAAAAAACCCCCATCATCATGGAGGAACTCTTGTCTAATTTCTCACCCACGCAGAGCACAGCAATATTAGTGCCTTTAGCTCTGGTTCATAAAAGCTTTCATGGCTTTATTACCAGCTCCCCGAACAGCTTGTCCTTTTAATAAGCCAAGGCCTCCAGATAGCAGATCTGCCACGGGAGATCCCATCAGGACGTGGCTTGTCCGGGCAGAAACAGCAGAGAGCATCACTGCGCTCACCTGACCAAAGAAGCCCTCGTCTGAGGCAGGAAGAGGTTAAAACCCACCCCAAACCGTGATGGGGAGAGGGGAGGGTGGGAGAGAGGAGCCACCTCTCTGCGGGAGCCTCGGTGGCACCTGATTAATCTGTGCTGCTGGGTGTCGCCTCCCCGTCAGCCCCGCTCTCCACAGCCGCCGGCTTTGGCCACAGAGGTCTTTAATTATCCAAACTGCTGCCCCTCACAAAATTAAATGCCGCCGAGGATGACTCAGTGTTTAATGGACTGGCTGCTCCTCGCGCCGGGAGAGCCAAGCGGGTGCCAGCGAGAGCAGAGCGCAGCGCGGCATAAATCAGCCGGAGACACTCAGCACGGGGGCGAGTGACCCAGCGGCTCGGCGCGGGCACGGCAACTGCGGCGGCTGAACGGCCGCGTCTCGCTCGGGAGAACCCCGTCGGTGACTCCCGCGAGCGGCGGCGGCTCGACCCCTCCGCCCAGGCTGCCGCTGGCCCCCGCACCCACCGCCCGCGGGAGCCGCGGGCTCAGAAACCCCGCGGTACGGCCGAGCCTTTCTCGGCCCTTCTCGGGGTTTCGATGCGGTGGTTTCCTCGGGGAAGGGCTCGCTGATGGTCAGGCGTGGTTTAAGAGGCACGAGCAAAGAGGAGGCCGAAGATGCACCGCGAGGCTGAGCCCTGCTCCGGGCCAGCCAGAGCCAGCCGTGGCCAGAAGCTGCTCCGCTCGTAGCCTCGTCAGTCTCCCCGGGACACCGAGGCTTTGGCTTCCAGCAGATAATTAACAATGTGCTCAGGAATTAGGAAGCCCTGGACCTCTCCCAGAGCCCGTGTGGAGCAACAGTGCTGCTCTCGGTCCAGAGCTGAAGCAGAGCGATGCCTCGAGGAGCGGCCTGGAGCGATGGGGGCTGGGACAAGCAGTACCCAGCCCCATAGGGATCCAACAGCCCCCTGATGCCAGAGCCACCCCACCAGCGAGGAAGACACTGTATAAAGTCCCAGTAAGGCCCCGCAGTGCTTCATTTGAATACAATTTACGGTTGCTAACGATGCTGATGGTTATTTCCCCAAGCTACAAAGTGTTTGGCCCCAAAATGGGCTCCTGGAAGCAATTTCAGATGAGCAATCTGTAATACCGGAGCTGATGGAAGCAATTTGCAAGCCATTAGCAGAGATCGGCTGTGAAGATATTTTAAGTGTCACTCATCCCAGGTTCGAGGGGGGCTTGATTTCCACCCCCACCCCTCCCCTAGAGTTCTTGGGCTGGGTGGGAGAGGGCGACAGAAAGTGCTGCGAGGCTGGACACTGCCCGAGCCACACCAACCCCACCGGTTAAAGCCAGGCCGGGCTCACCGCGCGGGGCCGACAGCGGCACCGAGCTCCCAACGAGCCAAAGCGCTGCCTCCGCGGCCCCAGCACTGCGGCCTTTGAGCCACGCTGGTGGCCTTCTAATTAAATCTCTCGCCCTAAATACGTAACACGAACCTGGAGATTGCAAGAGCCGGTCGCACCCCCCTGCCCCCCCTCGAGCTGTCACCCCCCGGGGAGGGAAGCAGCGGTGCCCAGCACCTCCATCGCTCACGGTATTTAATAGACCATTATGAATTAAATTGCCTCCTGCGCAGCTGCTGGGCAGCGGGTGCAGATAAAGAAGCAATTTGCAAGCCGGGGCCGCCTCGACCGAGGGAGCAACAGCAGGATGTAACCCCCCCCCCAAAAAAAAAAAAAGGCAGGGAAAAGCATTCTCTTACCTGTCCTTGCCAACGCAGCCTTGCCCTGGGCATGCTCTTCCAAGAGGCAGGATGGAAGTTCGGCTCCAAGCAGGAGGTGTTTGTTGTGGGGCAGTGACAAACATTGCTGGGAAGGTGAGAAAACAGCCCCGGGGCCTGAGCTGCCCCTTGGGCCAAGCTCCGAGGCGTTCCCGAGCCGCACCAGTACCTGCCTGTCTGCTGGAGCCCGTGCTGGGAGCCTCAGCACTGCAGCACCTTCCCTTAATTACTTTTTTCATGCTAATTAGATCTGTGGGCACAATTGAGGGGAGCTCTGGCTACTGGATCTGAGCCAAGGCTGAGCACCAGTTTTGCACAGGAATGATCCGGCCACAACAGCTTCCCCCTCCCTCCTCTTCTTCCTCCTCACACCCCACTGCCCAGCCCAGCCCTTGGCTACCCAGCCCCGCTGTTACCAATTATCACTTGGGGCTAATTGTCAGCTCCTCACCCATCCCACGGCCCTCAGCTGGTCCCAGCAGGAATTAACACAACCCTCACGTGGCTCCCCCAAAAAATAACACGGAAATGCTCGAGCACCCCACGCTCCACTCGACTCCAAGGATGCAGCTGCATCCTTCCTGGCCCAGGGCCAGCGGCAAGGAAGTTTCCTCCGACCGCTCGCCTCCTCTCCGGCTCCTACAGGAAAGGATCCCGGGGTGTTCAGGGACCCAGGCAGCCCCCTGAGACCCCAGGAAAGGTGCTCTCCAGCCAGGGCGGCTCAGAGACATGGAGCCGCTCGGCTGGGGTTTCTCATGCGGTGGCAAGCGAAGGGCTCGCAAGTGCAGCCACGTGCGCGTCCGCTCCGGCCTGAAACCTCATCCCTCTCTGCGCGCAGCCCTGCTCCTGTCAATAAAACCACTGCAGAGAACGACTTCTCAGCTGAAAGAGGGAAAAAAAAGGCGGTGGGAGGGGAAACATCCCCTTTTTGAATGTTCTCATCCCTTATCCAAGCAGCACACCCTGCTTCAAGGAGCCCTGATGGAGAGGTGGCTGTCACAGGCAGCTCCTGCCCGGGCGAGGAGCGATGCCGGATCACTGCAGGCCTGAGTGTGGATGGGAAAGGCAGAGCTGGTGCCAACTGGAAGCACTAACGCCGCTCTCCCAGCCTCGCAGCTGTGTTTCCAAGCACTGCCAGGGGCAAGCAAAACGGGGCTTGGTTTACAGGGATGTTCCCAGACCCCATCTCTGTCCCCTGCAGATGTCCCCGAGCAGGTCGCACTGCAAAGCCCTGGTCTCCTGCTCAGGCAAGGACTCAGAGGATGATCAGAGGAGAGGATGCTCCAGAAAAGGACAAAACACGGTGTGTCCAAGACACGAGATCTGGGGACAGGGTATGTGTGCCTGGCTCTGCTGTAACCCAGACTGCTCATGTTCCCATTTGCTGTGGTTCAGGCAGGGACAGGGCACTAGGAAGGCACCTGGGGCAGGGACACAGCTTGTTGGGCCCATCCCGGGCTCGGGCTGTCCCTTCACATCATCACACTCGTAAAGGACACTGAAACACATCTCTATTTGACTGCAGTCATCTGACTGGGGGCAGTGGGCAGGCACCTGCTGCATCCTCTGCTCCCTGCACTGCTGCTGGGCAGAGGTCTGCAGCGGGGTCCATGCCCTCCAGCTCTGCTCAGGTGATGGGGACACCCCGCTCTCCAGGGCAGCCATGGGGAGGAGATGGAGTTGGAGCTGCAGTGGTGCTGGGGGAAAGCTGGGCAGCGCTGGGGGGAAGCTGGACTGTGCAACCCTCTTGCTCTGCCCAGGGAGGAGCAGAGCACCCAGCAGTCGGTGCCTCCTGCTGTGGGGAGCACCCTGGGGACAGTGGCACCTTTCTGATGACGCTGTAAGTGGCAGAAGGGGAATAGCCAGGAGAGGGGCAGCACGTCCTGTGCAAGGAAGGGGTCTTGTCCCCATCACAGCGAGCATCATGCGGGGGAGATGCTGTCAGGCAGCGAGGGGCAAGGCTGCTCCCAGGGGTATCTGTTCGAGGCACCACAGTGCCCTGTGGCCATCCCGAGCAGGTGACTGGAAAGGGCTGGAAGCCGCCCACCTTCGGTCCTCCCAAAAAAAGACCAACCCAAGTGTGTCCGAGCACCCGCCCCGGCGCTGGGGCCACCCACGGGTGAAGCCTGCGAGGGTGGTGGAGGCCGTGGCAGGGAAGGGCCGGGTCAGGGCTGTATGGGGGGGTGCCGGGGGGGGGTGTGTGCTGTCAGAGCCAGGAGCCGGAGCATCACTGGAAGGCGATGGGGGATGGGAGCGGCACACGCGCGCACACACATTACCCACATGCACACGCCAGCAGCACCAACAGCCCCTGCCAGCAGCCTGCAATCGCTGGAGCGCCCCGCTCCTCCGCCTCTCCCTCCTCCTCCTCCTCCTCCTTCTCCTCCTCCTCCTCCTTCTCCTCGCTGCCCACCGGCCTGCGGCACCCTCGGCGGCCTCCGGCCCCACCAGCGCACAGACAATGACTTCATGCGGATTATGCATCTGAAGAAATCACCAGCTCCCAGATAGCCACGGGGGGAGGTCTCCATGTGTTTGGCAGGGGAGCAGCCTGCCGCTCGCCTTCCTTCTCCCCTCCTTTTCTCCTCGCACCCGGCAGCTGCCTCCTCTCCGGCGATGGTCGCCTCCGGTCCCCCCGCCCGGCGCTGAGCGAGGCCGCGGCGCATCCCGGCTCCCACGCTTGCACCAAGGTACCGCCGAGGCTATTTTTATTACCCCCCCCCCCCCCCCCCCTCCCCCTCCTCCCCCCCCCCCCGCCCCCCCGCGCCCCCTCCCCCCCCCCCCCCCCCGGCCCCCCCCTCCCCCCCCCCCCCCCCCCCCCCCGGCGCTGGGCGGGGCCGCGGCGCCTCCCCCCCCCCCCGCTTGCCCCCCGGGACCCTCGGGGCTATTTTTCTTCCCCCCCCCCCCCCCTTCTTTTCCGGTTCGCCCGTCGCTGCCGGGCTCGGTGCCTCTCGCACCCCCCGTGCCGGTGCATCTCCCACTCCCGTCTTCCCACCCAGCGCCAAGAGGTTGGAGGGAGGCTCGTCCCAGCCCCGGCACCCACGTCGCAGCGGCAGCAGAACGAGCCCAGCTCCGGCAGCGGCTGCCGGCCCCGATTCCAGGTTTGCATCCTCGATTCCTTCGTCGATGCGCCGGTGCCATTTGAGGGAGGCAGAGGGGGACCGGGAGACGGGGGGGGGGGCTAGTGGGAGGGGTGGATACGGTGGGGTGCTGGGGCGGGGGGAACAGCACCCCAGTCTTGCCGTGGGATGGGGAAGGCAGGGAGGAGGTGGAAGGGGAGGAAATGTAAGCGGCTGCACCCAAATAAATATATATATTTATGTATATGCATGTGTGTGTACATACATACACACATACATAGGCTTGGGGGGTAGCGCAGAGCGCAGCAAAGCAGCTGCCCCGTGCCCAGATTGCCGGGTGCGACCCCAGTATCCCTATGCACGGACACCGTGGGCCGGGCAGCGGCAGCACCCACGAGGCCTCCGAGCACCCACGGGCTCCCTTCTCAGCAGAGTGGCCACCCCAGGGTGCCGGCGCGGACCATGATGGACCTGAAGGTGGACGAAGAGGAGGTGGACAGCGGGCAGCCCGTGAGCATCCAGGCCTTCGCCAGCAGCTCCACCCTCCATGGGCTTTCGCACATCTTCTCGTACGAGCGGCTGTCGCTGAAGCGCGTGGTCTGGGCGCTCTGCTTCCTGGGCTCGCTGGCGCTGCTGGCCCTCGTCTGCACCAACCGCATCCAGTACTATTTCCTCTACCCCCATGTCACCAAGCTGGACGAGGTGGCTGCCACCAGGCTCACTTTCCCCGCCGTCACCTTCTGCAACCTCAATGAGTTTCGTTTCAGCCGGGTCACCAAGAACGACCTGTACCACGCTGGTGAGCTCCTCGCCCTGCTCAATAACAGGTGGGTGACAGTACTTTGAGGTGGCCCCAGGTGATGTCTCCATGGGCCAGGACAGGCCACTGTGCATAGCACCAGCCACCCCACCACGTGGGGCTGTGACTGCTGCAGCAGTGCCCTCCATGACTGGCATGAATGGCAGCTCCTTTGTCTCCATGACAAAGTGGATCCTGAGTTATTTCAGCTCTGTCACTGGATGTGGCCACTCTGTGGCAACACCGGCAGCCAAGAGCCACCAGGTTCTGCCACCAGTCCTGGGTATGTGGCTCCCTTGCTGGGCTGCCCTGGATGGCTCTGGCACTCATGGCTCCCGTCCCCAGTGTGCAGCACATGCAGCGAGGCCAGGACCACCCTGGGATGCCCACAGGGCAAATCCCGTATGCTTGGCTCCAACACCATGCTGGTGTGCTCCCTGCCCTCCCAGTCCCATCTGCCAAGGGACTTCCCCACTGCCCTGACTCTCGCTCCATGAGAGCAGGGGCTGAGACCCAGCACACTCAGCCTACATCCCAGTGAGGTCACTGCCTGCAGTTGTGATGCCACCAAAGGCACCGGGCAGGCAGCTGGGCTGGTCTCAACCGGTGCTATGGGACCAGCTCTGGGGTAAAGGGGATGGATTTGGTATGTGGCTGCTGCCTCTGGCCAGCTTCTCCTCCTCGCCCATCCTCCTGCTACCTCTCATGGGCCACTTCGTGCTGTTGAGTGGCTGAAAATGCCACTTGCAAAGTGCTCGGGACTTTGCTGAGCCCACACCAGGGTCGGGGCAGAAGTAGCCTGTGTGGAGCCCAAGTGGCTTGTGCTGTTGGGAGCAGCCACCGCAGTCAGGCCTGACCTTCTGCCTGCTCTTTCCCCTAAGATACGAGATCCCGGACACCCAGACCGCCGACGAGAAGCAGCTGGAAATCCTGCAGGACAAGGCCAACTTCCGAAACTTCAAGCCCAAACCTTTCAATATGCTGGAGTTTTACGACCGGGCTGGACATGACATCCGGGAGATGCTGCTCTCCTGCTTCTTCCGCGGGGAGCAATGTACCCCTGAAGACTTCAAAGTGGTGAGTGCCCTGGCCCGGTGTTGCCTTTCCCCCACGCGAGGAGGGTGTTTGTCTGTCTGTAGCCACTCCTGCCTCCTTTCAGCTCAGAAAGGTCTGGCAGCATCTTCATTCAGGGGATGTCAGGAATTGCTGCTGGGTTTTAGAAGTCCAGGAGTTCCCCAGGAGCATGTGCTTGGGGTGCTCCCACATGGACAAGGCTCCCTGGGGTCACTTGGGGTCTGCAAAGCAGGGTCATGCACACCAGGCTGGAAACCTCGTGCTGAAAACTGCTGCACGGTGAGGAAGCACCAGTGGAAAAGCTGGGAGAGCTGTGGCAATGGCTGGTGGGGACGCAGGGAGTCCCGCAACCTCTCAGGGTCCTGGGGGCAGGGTGCAGTGTCGTGTCCGACTGCGGCGGTTGCGTCTTGCACTGGTCCCTGGACCCAGTGCACAATGAAGCCTTTATCCCCCCCAGCTGCCTTTCCCCTGGCCAGCTGGGAATTAAACAGTGCCGGCTATTCGGGTGCTGCCTAATAAATCCGGCAGCCGGGGTGGCTGTTCCCGAGCTGGCTGTGGCATGGAGCATGCTGTTCTGTGCTCTTCAGGGTCCCCATCCTCATGCCCAGCTTGGGGATGTCCCACTCGTGTCCCACACCGAGCGAGGACGAAGCTGCCGAGCACGCTAAGGCACTGGCTGGGTGTCCGTGGAGCTGCTGCCGGGTCCCAGCACAAGTCCCTCGATGGGCCCTTGGCAAGCAGGTCGCTGTTGTCGCTCGTCAGGCGGTTTATTTGTTAAATGGAGGCAAGCTGCAGCTCCGAGCAGGATCCTCTCCAGCGGGACTGGCGAGCGGGGCCGGTTCCCAGCCCGCCTGTGGCCGCACCCAGTTCCAACGCTGGGGTCTTCCCAGCGCGTGGTCGTGTTCTGTGCACTGAAGCATCCTCAGGGACCCTGACCCAGCTTCCTCCCTTGAGGTCCAAAAAATACCCTACTTTCTGCACCCCCTCCAACTAGCAAAGGCAAAATAGACTCACAGCTGGGTTGTTCTTTCTGCCTGGGCTATTTCTTGCAAGCTGGTTGGGAATGATTTAATGGGTTTGGTGAGAAAAAGCTGGCTCCGTGCTCTGTTTGTGTTGCGCTTTGGATTCCCCTCGCAGCATTGCCCGGGCAGGTCCGTGCGTGGCAGCCCCGGGGCTGCCTGTGGTGGGGTCCCGGCAGCTGCCCCATCCCGCGGAGCCGTTCAGGGAACCTCTGCCCTGTCCCTGTGTGGGGGTCCCTGGGCTCACAGATGCTTTCTGAGGGGTTTGTTTGACAAGTTAATTTCTGCAGCCCCGCCGCTCCCTCAAACCGTGTCTGCCCGGGCTGAGCTGTGCTCCGTGCTGCTCTGGGCCTGGTGGCACCGATCAAGAGCTGGTGGGTGCCAGGGACCATCACCCGGCAATGCACCATCACCCCCCCAGCCCGCGCTGCCCTGACAGGGGTCCCACCATCACCTCTGCATCTCAGGAAGCCCTTTGCACCATCCAGGGTAGCAGGTTGCCCCGAGCGAGTGCTTTGCAGCCAGTGCTGCCCCTCTCCTCTCACTGGTGTGGAGGAGATGCTGTGTCCAGAGAGGGACCTTACCAGGGGGGGTTGGGAGATGCCCAAACCCCCTGGGCTGGGGGGAGCTGCCTGCACGCCCGCTGTCAGTCCTCTCCCTGCGCCCCTCTCCTTTGCAGCCATTTAACTCCAGCGCCGTGGCCAGCAGGGAGAGCCGGGGGACCAGTGGGCATGTCTCGGGGGGCTGATGGGGACGGCTGGGGGGCTGATGGGGCTGGGTGGGGGGCCAGTGGCTGCCCGGGCGGTGCTGGCTGCATGCTGATGCTGGCCGGTGCAGGAGGCGACGGGAAGAGCCGCGGCTCTGCTGCCAGCACCATGGCCTCGACGCGCCGCGGCTGCCACGTTATCTGTCCCCGGCAGAAGGGAGGGCTCAGGGGAGACGCGGCGAATGCAAATGAGGGGCTGTCGTAACCGAAATAGCCGGGGTGACAATAAGGATCGGGAGCTGCCTCCTGACCGCATCCCCCCTCGCACTGCTGGGTGGTGGGAGAGCATCGCTGGGGGAAGCCGCAGCAGCCCCGGGTACCCCCCCCTTCCAGTGCTGGAAGCGCTGTCCGTGTGCCCCTCATGATGCACCCACCCAGGAACATCCTGGGGGGGGCTGGGTCTCAGCCTCACCCCAGCATCACCCTGCAGCCAGGACAGGATTCCTTGGCTCACAGGGCTGATGCTGATGGCTGGGGAAGCCCATCCTGCTCTTCCCACCTCCTCTTTCATCCTGTGTCATCGCCAGGCCACATCGGGGGTCCCTGGCATTGTTCATTCCCCTCCATCTCCACCCACCCTGTCTGGGGCACCACAGGGGGTGGGTGCTCCCCAGCAGCAGAATGCAGGGATGCTCCAGGGACAGAGGTGGAGCCGACAGCTTGGATGGGGGATTGAACCATCTAAAGAAGACCCAAGGGGAACTAACTGGCTCAGCCCAGCTCTGCCTTAGCTCCTCACAGCCCCTCCAGTACCATGGAGGTGTCTGGCTCCCACCACAGTGGTCCAGAGTTGGGGGGGGGGGACAGGCAGGGGGATGCAGCCATCTCCTCCCCCCAGACCCCAAATCCTGTCACGGCCTTAAAACCCACAGGGGCAAACACAGGGCTGAGGGGTGAGTCCTGACCCCATTGAGGACACGGCCCTGAGGGACATAGGCTGGGGATGTCCCTGTCACCAGGGCTGTGCCCAGAGCCTCTCACCCACAGGGCTGTGCAGGGGGCAGGCAGGGGGCAGCTGCCCAGTTCCCCTTTGCGGGGAAGGGGGAATCACCTTCGCTCTCCTCTCGGTTCCGGGCCCGTGCTCCTCGGCGTGCTCATTAGCAGCAGAGATCAATGTTTCACGCTCGCTACTTCATAATTTATAAGTTCGAGCCCTCGCCTCTCTGCGGGAACGCGTGGCCCCGATGGCTCCCAGCGCACGTTTCCTCTCCCTCCCCGTGCCAGCAAAGGGCCCCTGGGGCCCAGTTCATCCCTGGTGGATCTGCTCCTTGCCCAGCAAGGAAAAAGCCCAGGAGTCCTGTCTCTAGGCTCTAAACCCCATTAGTTTTCCTTCCATCCCAGGGGAAAAGGAGAAATCCAGAGGAAAAGCTTCCTCTCCATGCCCCAGTATGGCCCATGAGATGGGAACTGGGGCTGCCCCACGTAAAACCAGCACTAAAGCTCGGGCCAGTGGCTGATGCTCGTGAAGCCCCTTTCCGGGGTCGGTGCAGCCTGGGGTGACACCAGCAGCTGTCCCTGGCGCGGTGCAACGTGGCTCTGCAGCTTTTCTTTCTCCCACCCCGCGAGCCTGTCCTGGGGAAGAGCCGTGTCCCCGACTCCCGCCTCAGAGTCCGTCACGGGAGCTGGGAGCCCTGGGGCAGAGCGCATGGGGCAGCCTCAATAAACCGCAGAGGATTAAGACCTCTGGACCATTTCCATGAGGCTCCAGGGCTGAGCTGGCACTAGGGAGAATTGAGTTTGACACAGAGATCGTGCTGCTGCCTTTCACATTGGATTCTGCATCCTCTGCCCTGGAAACACCGAGGGCATAGAGGAAGAGCAAGGGAGGGAACAGGAAAGGTCTGGAGCAGTCCCAGCAAACCCCAGCCACACTCCTCCTCTCCTTCCTCCCATCTCTGGAGCAATGCAGGAGCTGCTGTGATGGAGAATGGAACGAGAAGCATCTTGCTGTACCCCGCGGCACCTCATTGTAACCTGCTGGCCTCTCTCCTGCCCTTCTGAACCCCACTGCACCTTGGGGAACCCCATCAGATCCTGCCGTGCCCTCCGTACCTTGCTAAACCCCTGTGCATGTCCCTCTGCACCCCCAAAGCCTCTCTGCACCCTCTGAGCTCCCTGCTCAGCCCACAGCCCACCTCGGGGCATCCTCCAGCACCCATAGGAGCTCATCAGGGGGGTGCAGCGGGGCATGCTCAGGCTGCTCGTCTCCGGGTACTAAACCAGGCGAGGCTGCTGGTCTCCCTGCTTGACCTCGAACCCTCAGCCCCCCGGGACCCCAGCACCCATCAGGGGACCCATGGCACAGAGCCGTGGCAGTCACAAGGCCGGGAGCCCCGTGGTGAGCAGAGCTCTCCCGCGGCGCAGCGTTAGTGGATAATCACAGAGCCAGAGTGAAAAGCATCTCCAGCGCAGCTGGAGAGACCGGGCGCGGGAATTACGGATACCCAGATATTTCCTGGAGCCTCAGACAGTTAATAAACAAACTGCGTGGGCCCATCTGGCTCTGGAAAAACAACTTGGGGGCCACACATTGGCTGCGGGGCCGGCCGCCAACCTCAAAGAGCATCGTCCTCCTGCTTTGGGGCATGTTGAGCCCCAGCAGCTCCCACCGCGGTGCCCAGCGGAGCCCGAGCGTTTACAGATTCTGTAGAGACGTTGGAGTGATTTATGTAAATCACTTCAAAGCGGCGCGCAGGCTCCTAAATAACTCATAAGCGTTTGAAGCTGCATCCGCTATTTCCGAGCGGCGATTCACCTCCGGCATCCCGGCGCTCGGTCCCGCGGCACGGCCGCACCTTCCCCACCTGCATCCTGCACAGCCCCCCGGCCGGGCTCAGCCTCCGCATCAGCCTCTCCCTGCTGTCGAACAGCAGCAGCGTTTGACCCCAGAGGTTGCATCGTTTTCCAGACGAATGAAGCAAACCCAGCGGGACACGGGCTGCCTGGTGCAGAATAATCGGAGGTGACGGAGCAGAGGAGCAGCCGTGCGGGACGGCGGTGGTTTGCGGGTGGCGATTCAGCTCTCCCGGGAAGCGCGGCCGGCTGGGAGCGCCCCAACTCTGTCAGCTCATCGGCTGCTCGGGGACTTTCCGGTATCATGCTCTTTTGCTCAAAGGAAATCATCCAGAAAGCAGCCGTGAGCCGTTTAGCCCTCGGGCACGGAGCAGAGACGCTGTCGAGCGGGGCTCCTCAGCTGCCTCCTTTCCCCAGCTCCCGACAAGCTTTTCCAGGCAGGGACTGGGGATCCCTTGGCTGCTCATGGCTTCGCTCACCCCACGGAGACAGCGACTCTTGATCGAAGCTGTCAGTATTTCACACCCTTTCTGCAGCAGGACAAGGATGCCGCCGTGTGACCTCTGTGCCATGGGAGCAGTGCCACTGAACGCGCCATGGCCTTGGCCAAGCTGGTGAAGAAAAAGGTCAGGAACAAGCAGAGCAAGGACATCGGTACTGAGCACGGTGCAGCAGGAGGCTGACGTGTGCCCGCGCCCCATGGCCACTTCATTAGCAGCTCTGCAACAGAGCAGGTGAATCATTTAGCGTCTCAAACCTTGAAGCACTGAACAACAGCCCTCCCGCCCCAGCAGGCGATAAGGAACAGAGAGAGATGGACACGCAGCGCCAGGATCAGGCCCAGCCGGGGGTCATTTGGTCCCTGGCCCTGCCCAGGAGCAATGTCCAGCCCCAGCAGCAGGCACGGCCATGCCCAGAGCCACGGTGCACAGCAGCACACCCTGCACTGAAGTGCCGTGCACACCCAGAGGTGTCACACACACTTGAAGAACTGTGCACACCCGGTGTCACACCCGAAGAGCTGTGCACACCCGGAGGTGTCACTCACACCCGAAGAGCTGTGCACACCCGGAGGTGTCAATGCCAAGCTGGGAGCAGCTCAGCTGTACCTCAGGCCATTCCTGCTCCTCTTGCAATGCCTTTACACATAAAGAATCATTAACAAATGAATTATTAATTATCATTAATAAGCTTTAATGGCATCCGTGGCTGCTGGAAGACAGGAGGGAGGCCTCTCCAGTTCCATCCACCCGCAACAGAGGTGAGGATGCCAGGGCTGGGGACGGGGCACCCTGGCACATGTGCCCCACAGCTGCCTGGAGCCGCAGGCTGGAAACACAGCCCAGCCCGCCACCAGAATAGGGAGGTTTTCCACATTTTTCCCCCCCTTTATCTTCCTTTGGTCCCTCTCTGAGAGCAGGCGGAGCTGCAGCCAGGCCCACGGTGCCTTTGCCAGCTGCGGGTATTCCAAAGAATCCACCCAGGAAAACTCCCGGTGCCATTTTCCTTCTCTCCCCCCAATATCAAGCAGGGAGAAGCTGGGGTGGAGGGGGGGCAGGTCCCCTGAGCATGCAGAGCCTCGCAGGAGGGCGAGATCTCCACAGGGAGATCCGGGAAATCAACCACCTCGCAGCCTTTTAGCCTCGGATTTAATTTATCTGGCTTTTTATAGATGCCTTTGTTTTATCGCCTGCGGAGAGTTTGGCCGGAGCCGGGGCTCTCTAAGCAGCAGACCCCACTGCGATTCCTGCAACAGCCATCACTCGGGACCTCCTCCCCATCTCAGGCTCTTACTTATTTATACAGGCCCTGACACGCGGATATTACACCCTTTTATTTATGGTTTTGAATTGATTTTTTTTTTGCCATATGGAGGGCTTGGTGCATTCACATCCAGCGTGAGGACAGAGACGGGGCACGGGCCGGCGCTTCCTGCTCACCCAGGGGATTTGAAGCCCCCCTCTCCTTGCTCTCCCAGCAGCTCATGGCCCAGTAAAGCGACAGGGAGACCCCTCCAGAGCCGCCGCGCGCCTGGGCTGCGTAACTACCCCGCTTGGATTAGATTAGATTTGAAAACCGTGATGCGTGCAGAGCCAGAGCGAGCGAGCGCAGCGAGGGAACCAGATAGGGAACCATTTTTTCTCTCCCCCCAACACCCCCCGCCAATAAAACCGTCGCCGGGAATCAGCTCGCACGAGCTGCCTAAGCCGTTGTGAAGGATGTCGGAAAAAATTGCAACCTGCTTCTGGGTAATTCGTGATGGGCAGGAATCGCGGAAAAGCATTGGGATGAATAATCCTGACCACCCGGGAATTAGCGGCACCGCGGCAGCATCCGCCGCGTCCCGGCACAGTGCCGGTGACCCCTTCACGGCACAAAGGGACACCCGGAGAGCTCTCGGTGTTCAAACTGTTTCAGCTATAGGAGTGTAAACAGCGGGATGAGGCTGGGGGAGCTGTCACAGCCCAGCTGCCCGTGGAGCTGCAGAGGGGTCCCAGCTGAGCCCTCCCTGGACACCCTGAACCTGTGGGGCTGCAGGTGGCCCAGGGCAGCAG
Source organism: Megaceryle torquata (assembly GCA_024611175.1). Classification (NCBI taxonomy): domain Eukaryota; kingdom Metazoa; phylum Chordata; class Aves; order Coraciiformes; family Cerylidae; genus Megaceryle; species Megaceryle torquata. The sequence continues at coordinate 19,449 of JANIJG010006000.1, forward strand.
CACCAGCACCCAACTGGGCTGGCTGGGAAGTGCTCAGCGGTGCTGGCCCAGGGAAGCTTTGAAAGATTAATGGAGTTTAAATGGAAGCGTTTGGAGAGGAGATAAGGCTCATCTGATAGGAAATCATATGGAACAACGGGAGCCAGGGAGGCCCCGGGTCCATAATGAAGTCCACTTAGCGCATTACTCACCATAATGTGCTTTTTATTAAAGTCCTGCGCTGCAGATGCTGGGTCTGCAGCCGATAACCCCGGGCGGGATAGCACAGGGACCTGGAGCACCACCCAGCACCTCCACCCTGAGCCCTGCCGCCAACGCAGCCAGGACAGAGCGTGCCAGCCCAAAAAGGGACCATTCCCAAAGGTCCCTGTGCCAGCCGGGGATGGGGCTCCTGCATCGCCCAGCGCCGCAGCATCGCCGGTCGGGCTGCCTGGGCCCACGGGGATGGGGTGGAGAGGGGGCGGAGGTGGGGAATAATACAGAGGAAAAACTCCTTTTTAATCATCATTTTTTCTGCATTAGAATGTGACACGCTAATCCACTGTGAAGCGTCTAATCTGGGGGATAAAGGCCCGGATAACACAAGCTGCGCCCGGCTTGGCTGGTGGAGCAAGCGGAGGCAAGGTGGCAGCATCTGATAAGGGGCGGCAGGATTAGTCCCAGCAGAGATCCCGGCTGCCCGGGCAATCCCACCTCGCTCGGCTGCCCCGACTCTGCCTCTCGCCAGGGTTGGGAAGGGGACCCACAGCCGTGGAGCCGTCCCAGAGTGGCTCATCCCGCCCGGAGCAGCGATGGAGGCACTGCAGGTGCCACCACCAACATCTTGGCAGCTCTGGGAGCTGCAAAGCACATTCTCGGGCCAAGGCACATTGCGAGCCTAATTTTCCTCCTCTCCAATGCGAGGCACCCGGCTGCATCACGGGAGCAGGACAGCCTGGCTGCGGGGTGTCCTTCTGCCCCATCAAACACCCACCCCCCCAGACCCTGCTCCTGGCTGCTGGGGGGGTTGGATCTCATCTCATTCTGACTGGATGATGCAGGCAGCTCGGCCCCAGCTCGGCCGGTCCTAGGCAGCGCCCCGTTACAAAACCAAGCGGGTCCAGCTCCCGGGGCGCTTTTCTGCGACAGCCTCCCCAGGGCTGGGCTGCTGCTTGCAGGCCCGGGATAACAGAGCTTGCAATGTTGTTTTCTCCTCGCCTCCTCGGGGATTGGTTTATCTCTATGAATAACTCCATCCCGGCTTTGATCTCCTCTGCCATTAAAGCGTGACAGGCTGTGAAATGTGCTGTTGCTGCCGTCAAATCCCCCTCCCCCCCCCCCCCCCCCCCCCCCGCCCCCCCCCGGCTCCCCCCCCCCCGGGAAACCCCCTTTCCCGGGCCCCGGCTCGCCGCCAAAGCGCGGAACGGGGCGGAGGGCCGGGGGGCAGTGGCCAAACGCTATTCCAGAGCCAGGAAAAAACAGTCTCTCTTCCCCATCCTGCATCCCTGGCTGCGGCAGAGACAGGAGGACATTGAGTATCCCCGGTCCCCAGCGGTGGGTCGGGGTGTGGTGGCATCATCCCAGCAGGCACCGCCACGGGGGCTGATGTCACGGCTAATTATAGCATCCCCCGTCCCTCTCCCCCACCAAAGCTTTACCTGAGAGGGGGTAAAAATAACTCCTGGTGAGGGAAGAGCTGGAACAAGCCCAAGGACTCCTCCAGCATCTCCAAAACTTGCAGAAACCAGGATGGCACACCCCTGCCTGCAGCATGGGGACACGTCCACCGTTTGTCCCCAGTCGTGGAGTCGGGATGCACTCCCCTGAGAGCTGGTGCTACCCTGCTCCTGGCTGCTACCGTCCCCGGTCACCTTCACCCCGGCTCAAGTGTCGGCGCTGGGACAGGTGGTGGTAACCGGAGCCAGGGTGCGCTTGTCCTCACCACCCCACGCAGCTGCTGGGAACCGGCCCCGGCACTCACCACCAGCTGGTTAAGCTGAGCAAGTCAGGTTAATGGCCCTGCCCGAGGATGGAGCGTTTTCAGTACAGCATCTCCCTCCCCCTGCTGCAATTGCTCCCAAGGAAACACATTAAACCTCCCCACACCATGGGATCTGATCAGCCCCTTGTTCAGACCGACAGGGGCTGCCCCACAGGGACCCTGCCAGGGCTAAACCAACCCCTTCGGGCTTCTCTTCCACTTTCCTCTCCCTCCTACAGACATCACACAGAAAGTCCCTGTCCTGGAGCTGGGGAACACCAGAAATCCCACCCTGACCTCAGCTTGCTCCCTGCCAAAAGCATCCTCCAGCACTGGTCTCTGGGCGATCAGACCAGCTTGCTCCTGCAGCACGAAGCCAGCCCAAAATCCCTCCCAGGTGAAGCCCTGATGCCTTTTAGCCCAGCCCTGCCCACGCTGCAGCTGCAGCTCGTCTCTGTCAAAGGCAGAGGGCCAGGATATGACCTGGTCCCCAAGGCACGGTGGCTCCTGGCCACCTGATCTGTCTCCTTGGTCCCATTTTGCAGGATGAATTTCCAGCTCAGACTGTCTGGGTTTCTCCCAAAAGGCACGACCTTGCTCTTGGCTTTATGAAATTTCATCCCATGGCTCTGGCGCTCGTCCCCAAGGTCACTCACCCTTCTTCCCAGGTGCTGACAGCAGCCCCAGCGCTGTGGCAGCCGCCAGCGTCCCTCTTACGCAAGGGCCTATTGGCAATATTGGGCTTGGGAAGCCCCAGCATGGCCCCTCAAGGGCCAGCTCGCTGCCACAACATCAGTCATCGCCCTGGCAGGGTCCCCAGCACACATCCTGCCCATTACACCAGCATCACTTGCTCAGGAAGAGCAGATAACTTTGCACTGGTATCCAATCAGATTTGTACAAGTTTCCCAGTTGCATTTGTTCACCCGGTTTGGTGGTCGCAAGCTGGGATGTGCTCGGGGACTGGGAGCCCTGCAGGGCACAGTGACTAAACTGGTGAGCTGAGGCGTGCTGATCGCACCCGGGCATCGGTCGAAACCTCCCGTCCAGCTCTTGCGCATCAAAGTGCTGCCACATTTAGATGCTCCCCTTCCTGTCAGGCCAGCGATGGCGGCTGCGGTGCTGGGACGGGGCTGGAGATTGTTCTGTGGTCACATCAGATGCTTTTATGAAGTGCTGAGTGCAGGAAAAAAGCAAACCGCACGAAGGGGCTGCGCTGCAGGGCTGCGGGTGGAGATGCCTTTGTTCCCGGCAGCCGGCCCAGCCAACGGCTCCATCCCACCGCCCTGCGTCACGGCTGCCTCCCCGGGACCCCCACCCCAGCCGGCTCAGCACCACGAGGCCTGGATGCCGGTGGCTCCCTGTGCCCCACTGGGATCTGAAGCATGAGGTGACACAACATGTGCCATGCTCCGCAGGAGGAGTCATCACCTGAACCATGGCAGTGCCCAAATCCTGCCAAGCTCAGCCCTGGTTCGGAGGAGGAGGGACCTGGCACCGCTCAGGACATCGCCTTCACAAGACCCTCCTGTGCACCGGCCGCTGCCCTGCGGCACAGGGTGATGAGCCTGCAGGGACGGGTGCTGCCAGGGCAGGACAAGCACCACAGGAGCTTGGGGACACCACAGCGTCGTGCCACCCTCGCTTGGCAGAAGGAATCTGGGGAAAACCTCTGTCCCCAGCTGCCCTGGAGCAGAGCCCAGAGACCCCGGCATGTGGTGGCTCTGGAAACAGCCCAGCTCCCGGTGGGGAGGGCCCAGCTGGAGCAGCCGGTGGGGCTGCCAGGGCCACGCTGCCCCATGGTGAGGATGGAGGAGGCAGCGTGGGGATGGAGGGTGCCACGAGGGCAGGCGGGACGGTGGGTGCCTGTGTGCACACCCGGGTGCACCTGCCTTTGCCAGCCCCTCAGGCCCCCCGGGCAGCAGTGGGAGCGCCCAACACGTCCTCGGTGCTTCTGGAGTCAGCGACATCTCTGCTCCTGTTGCCAGCCGCAGCCAGCCGGTCCCGGGGGACGTGGGGAGCCCGCGGAACCGCCCCTTGCTCCTCCGCTCCTCCTCCCTGCTCCTGAAATACCCTCCTCTCGCCGTCCCCTCCGAGCAGCCCTCTGCTCCTCTCCCTCAGTCGCCTCTCAGTCCTTTTCCCTTCCCCATTTCTCTTCTCTGAACTTGCCCCTTCCTCCTTCCCTGCTCTCCCCCAGCCCCCCTCCCCCACACCCCAAGGAACCCACTCCCTGAAGACACCCAGGCTGTGGCTGGGACCCCCACATTGGAGACGTGACCTCCACACTGCAGCTGGGACCCCCACGCCGGACGATGCCTCTCCAGATATTCTGCACCATCTCCTTCTCTAGCGAGGAAGGACCAAGAGATGCTGCAGCCACCGGGAGGGGAGAGGATGGAGCAGACGAGTTCCTGTACGGGCAGGAGGGGGATGAAGAGAAGGAAGAGGAGGAGGAGGATGCAGGGGCAGCCACGGACTTTGTGGCCTTTGCCAGCAGCTGCACCCTTCACGGACTGAGCCACATCTTCGTGGAGGGCAGCCTGGGTGCTCGGCAGGCACTCTGGGCACTGGCCTTCCTCCTCTCCCTCTCTGTCTTCCTCTACCAAGTGGCTGACCGCATCGTCTACTACCTGGAGTACCACCATGTCACGCTGCTCAGCGAGGAGGAGAGCCCGGAGATGACCTTCCCGGCCGTCACCTTCTGCAACATCAACCGCGTGCGGGTCTCGCAGCTCAGCCACGAGGACCTGCTCTACCTGGCCCCCCTGGTCGACTACGAGCCTGGGATGGAGTTGGGCTTTGTCCCGGCCCGGCCCAGCCCCGGGGATGAGGATGAGCCCTTAAATTTGTACGGGTTTTTTAACCGCACTTGCCACCAGCTGGAGGACATGCTGCTCAGCTGCCGCTACCGGGGCGAGCGGTGCGGCCCCGGTGACTTCGCGGCGGTGAGTAGCCCCAGGGCGACCAGGCACAGGGAGCATCTCCACCAGCATCATGTGGGATTGGGCAATGCTGCCCTTGCCGGCTCGCTCAGGGACACGCTGGTATTTCAGAGACCAGCTGGTGGGATGTGGAGAGCAGCCCTCAGGCCGTGCTTGTGAAGGAGGTTCCTGGCACCTCCATCCTGGCGTCACCACCGCCCGTAGGGCACCATGTGGTCTGCAGCTCACTGGCCTCACATGGCCCTTGCCCAGGCTGGCAGCAGCTCGGCGGCGTGGAGATGTGCCGGCTGCCGGAGGCTGGGACAGCCAAGGAGGGATGGGAGGGTTCAGGATTCCGTCCAACCCCATCCTCTGCAGGGACCAAGGGGGGCTTGGAGGAGGTGCTGGTGCCAGTAAGGCTGAGTGCCACCATCCCAGGGGGGCTGCTCTGGGGCCTGAGGGGTCAAGGTGCTGTAAATCTGCGAAGTGTCTCCTGCGAGCCCGAGCCATCCCTGTGCCTTGGTGGGAACATCTCTAGGGCAAAGACGGGCAGCTCCACCAGCGAGAGACACCCTGGAGGGCAGGAGCCTGGGCGGGGTCATACCCCAGGCTGGGGACGTCTGCGTTTCGGGGCCAATGGTGCCCTCCCGGCTCCATGCAGAGGGGCTCCAGCATCAGCACAGTGTCCTCTCCTGCAGGTCTTCACCCGCTATGGGAAGTGCTACACCTTCAACGCTGGGCAGGATGGGAAGCCCCGGCTCATCAGCATGAAGGGTGGCACTGGCAACGGCCTGGAGATCATGCTGGACATCCAGCAGGACGAGTACCTGCCAGTGTGGGGGGAAACAGGTAACCCACTGTCTCAGCAGCCCTGCCAGCAGGTCCACTGGGTCACCAGCAGCTCCCATGGTGCCTCCCAGACCCTTCCTGGCTCCCCACCCCACAGGTTCACATCCCTCAGGCTCTCCCTCCTCTTCCCTCCTTCCATGTCTCATTACTTCAGGTCTTTTTCTTCTTCCTCCTTGTCTTTGCTCTTCACCATGGCAACTCCCCGTCGGTTTAGACAAGCAGCCATCACTTGTTTATAAATAGAGGCAAACGCTTTCCCTGCCGCTCTCCCCAGCTGCTGGAGCAGGAGGGTCACAGGCAGAGGGACAAGGACATGGTGTAGGAAACGGATGGATGGACGGGCAGATGGATGGAGGGATGGATGGATGGACATGTGAACGAATGAGTTTGGGCAGGGGAAGGGCGGGAGACAGGAGGAGTTTGGCACAGCCCTGCAGAGCGGGGCATGGTGCCGTCCTCACCCCGCTTCTCCCTGCTGCAGATGAGACCTCGTTTGAGGCCGGGATCAAGGTGCAGATCCACAGCCAGGACGAGCCCCCGCTGATCGACCAGCTGGGCTTCGGGGTGGCTCCCGGCTTCCAGACCTTCGTGTCCTGCCAGGAGCAGCGGGTAGGGACTGGCAGGGTCTGGGATGCTCCCTCCCACCCTGTGCTGCGGGGCACTGAGTCCCCTCTCCATGTCCCTGCCCCCCGCCGTGTTGGGTGGGGAGGGGGACCTGGCCCTGGGGACCAATGCAGTGGGGGCTTCTGTGCCCCCACCATGCTGGAGGGGCCAAGGGGCTTCTGTCCTCACTCCTGGCTTCTACCCCCTCCCAGCTCATCTACCTGCCGCCTCCCTGGGGCGACTGCAAGGCCGTGGTGGGCGACTCGGAGTTTTATGACACGTACAGCATCACCGCCTGCCGCATCGACTGCGAGACCCGCTACCTGGTGGAGAACTGCAACTGCCGCATGGTCCACATGCCAGGTGAGCCCCGCGCACCGCAGCCTCTGGGGACAGCCCCCAGCACGGTCCCACCGGCAAAACCCCACCTTTCTGTCTCCTCCAGGCGATGCCCCTTACTGCACCCCGGAGCAGTACAAGGAGTGCGCGGATCCGGCCTTAGGTGAGGCTGCCGGGAGCTGCGGGACCGAGCTGCGGGTGTTGGGTTCCTCCATCTCTCTGTCTCCTTCTCTCCCTGCCCAGATTTCCTGGTGGAGAAGGACAACGAGTACTGTGTCTGCGAGATGCCCTGCAACGTGACCCGCTATGGCAAAGAGCTCTCCATGGTGAAGATCCCCAGCAAGGCCTCCGCCAAGTACCTGGCCAAGAAGTACAACAAGTCGGAGCAGTACATCGGGTAACGTGCTGCGGCCGCGGCGACGGGGCGGCCTCTTCTCCCTCCGTCCCAAGCCTCGGCCTGACGCTGCTTCTGTCCTGCACAGGGAGAACATCCTGGTGCTGGATATCTTCTTTGAAGCCTTGAACTACGAGACAATCGAGCAGAAGAAGGCGTACGAGGTGGCTGGCTTGCTGGGTGAGCGTTGGTGGCTGTGATGGGGGCCCTGCGGCAGCACCCGGCCGGTATCCCCCAACAGGGTGGTCTCACAAGGCACTGGGATGTGCTGAGAGCGTGGCCGCAGAGCAGAGCACCCTGTAGCCGTGGTCAGGCACCAGTCACAGCAGTGATGAGTTCTGTCCTTTCTCTGCACCCTCTGCCACCGGACGCAGTGCTCGTGCCACCCTGATGGCTCCTCTCTCCTCTGCAGGTGACATTGGAGGGCAGATGGGGCTGTTCATTGGGGCCAGTATCCTCACAGTACTGGAGCTGTTTGACTACGCCTACGAGGTGAGTGTCTCTGCTGTCCCACAGCTGCCTGGGTTGCCCTGAAGCACCAAAATGCTTGTGTGGGACACGGGGAGGGGCCACCCACAACCCCCCCACGGTACCGAAACGTGGCTCCCGCAGGTGATAAAGCACCGGCTGTGCCGCCGGGGAAAGTGCCCCAAGAACCACAAGAGGAACAACACGGACAAGGGCGTCGCGCTGAGCATGGACGACGTGAAACGCCACGTAAGTGCCGGGCACGCCGTGGGAGCCGCTCGCAGCTCAGAGGCTGCCCCACATGTGTCATGGAGCTTGGGGGGGGGGGGTGTCAGTGTATTGGGGAGCGCTCAGGAAAGGAGCAGAGGCACCAGGTGGAGATGCTGCAGGGAGACAGGACTCACCATCTGGGGGGGGTCTGGGTGAAACCAGTGACCTCAGTATCCCCTCCGTCCTCTGCCCTGCAGAACCCCTGTGAAAGCATACGGGGCCACCCGGCAGGCATGACGTACGCAGCCAACATCCTACCTCACCACCCGGCCCGGGGCACCTTTGAGGACTTCACCTGCTAACCGACGTCTGGATGTACAACCTGAGCTACCAAAGCCCTCCGGAGAGCTGCCCTTCTCCCGGCGAGCGCCAGCGGAGAGACACATCTAGGGGACCTTGCTCCTCGCCACGGTGGGACACGGAGAAGAGCGACGGCCTCGGATTTCGGGGCAGGCGGTGGGGTCGGGTCAATGCTCGAACCCGGCGCGCGGCCCCTGCGGCAGCTGCTCCGCGCCTGCCCCGCTCGTTCAGAGACTCGAGGACGCTCCAGCCCGGCCATCCTCGCGGTGCGGGGAGCGACACGCACAGCGGGCTGGGGCACGGGCCTGCCCCGTCTCCTCTCCTCGGCTCCCCTCGGCCTTTTTAACTAGAAACCCAGAAGCCAAGAAGAAGCAGCCGTTTGGCCGCAGAGTCTCCATCCACAGCCCTGTCCGTCTGTCTGTCTGTCCATTGTCTCCACGCTCATCCCGCTCCATCGCCATGGCCGGTGCTTGCTGGGACCCCCGTGCCCAGCAGGAGGGACCATCGTGGAGCCCCTTCGCATGCCCGGCAGGCAGGGCAGCGGCTTCAGCAGTCCCAAGAGAGCCTCGCTGTCCCCTGGGACCGCGGTGGCCCACGGCCCACCCTCGCCTGGGCACTCCCAGACACTCCATGCTCACGAAGACGGGGCACCTCTGCCTCCGAAACGTCTTCCTCGGGACCCTGCCACAGACACCGGGCTCCCTGTCCGGCCAGAAGGGACTCAGCCGGGGGGCCACCTCAGCACCGAAGACGCTACCGCCTGGGCACTCTCCCTTGGCCATGTCAGGTTGGGTGATGGTGTGGTTCCCCCCACCTCTTTCTCCAGCCTGGCCAGTGCCAGCCACGCTCTGCACTCCCTCCCATCCCCAGGGAACCTGGGGCCACTCCGTGCAGCCTCCAAAACCAGCCATTCTCGGGGAGAAAGGCAGAAGGAAAACTCCTGGCCCCCCCTTTCAGCTGCGGCCGCCAGCCCGGCTCAGCCAGGGCCACCACGAGGGACAGCCCCTTGGCAGCGCTTTGGCCAGGTGGGCTCAGGAGCCCCAACACCACAAGGGCTCGTAGGCTGAGGGCCACCCCCCAGCACAGGGTGCTCTGGTCCACGGGACCTCCAGCTCCCTTCCTGCTGAGCCCCCCAGCAGCAGCAGCCCCTGGGCACCGCGAGCCCTGGGCATCCTCAGAGTGCCTGCCAGCTCCGTGCCCCGGGCCTGCCGCTGCCCCTCCCGTCGCCGCCCCCTGCCCAGCACACGGAGACCTGCCCCGGCAGCCGGCGCTGGGCGAGTCTCTGCTCCCCAGGCCCCCAGGCGCACCCCCTTTTCCCTCTGGGGTCAGTGGAAATTGGCCTCCCCGGCCCCCGCCAGCCCCCAGGCGCCACACGCTGAGCAAGAGCCCTCCTGGGGCTGAAGTGCTACTTATCTTTAAGAGCTTCTGCAATAAGTCTTTTTTAGTAACTATTATTTCTAAACTGCCGGTTTTGTTCCTATTCCTGTCATTATTATTATTATTGTTATTATTATTGTTATTATTATTTGCTTCCTGACCAAAATTAGGAACTGGGGGTCAGTCCTTTGCGTCCAGCGATCGCCCAAAGATGACGGGTCGGCCACATCCATAAATTTTCTTATGGATTTCTCCTAACGTTTCATCGCATTTCATTTATTTATTTTCTCTTTTCTTTCTTCCTCTTTCCCACAAAAGCTTTTAAAGATGGGGCTGGGATTTGACCTTGACGCTCACTTGTTGCAGCATCCGCTTTTTCCTTTGTTTCTCTTATGCCACCTGCATTTTATATTTCTTATATATAATATATATGACTATATATATATGTGTACATATATATATATCTCTATAAGCATCATACCAGTGTAGATACCCATCCAGTAGCATTTAGGCCTTGTTCTTGTGCCATTTTATTTTTCTGTTACTGATCTCTGAATGCCTTCAAGTGTATAAAGTGTTGAATTCTCTCTGGTATCTGTACTATGTACACACATTTTCATAGGAAGCACAATAAGATGACAGATGCATTGTACATCAATACCTGCTACTCTTAACGACGATATAAAGAATGATATAACTCCTGAGCACCGAGCCTGTTCTCTCACTCGAGCTGCTGGAAATGGTCCCCAAGGGGGCAGGTGGGGACGGCGTCAGCCCAGGATATTCTTGAAGGTATCACGGAAATCCCGGAGCTGAGACCGAGAGGAGGGGGGAGGATGAATCGTAGAATCAGGGAACCCTAGGATTGGAGAATCACCGAATCGGAGAATCACTCGTAGAATAATAAATCAGAGAATCATAAAATCAGAAACACAGAATCCTCTGTGTTGGACGAGAACTTTAAGGTCACGGAGCCCAAGCGTTGCCCCAGCGCTGCCAGGGCACCACTAAACCATGTCCCTCAGCACCACACCTACAAACCCCCCCCCAGTTTAGGTCCAGACTTCCAGCAGCGTCTTTAAATACCAGCAACAGCAGAGCAGTTGTGTCCCAGCACCGCTGCCCGGTCCTGCGCTGCCAGCGGAACGCGTCCTGAGGGCGCTCAGGACCCGAGCAGGGGCAGGAGGATGAGCAGGAGCACGGCTGCTCGTCCCTGACAGCTCCAACGCTTCAGTGCTTTGGGACGGGCACCTGAGACTCAGCAGAAATGAGTCAGAGCTGGAATTATCACCTGGTCTTTACTCCAGTTAGTAGCAGTTGTAGCACAAGCCATATGGAAACACACTTGATGTCCTAAAAATTTCCAGCTTACAAAGAGCAAAAATTGAGACACCAGATGCAACAGCGGGCACCCAAAAATGCCCTCAGGACCCCCCAGAGCCTGAATCACAGCGAGTGGGGGTGGGCAGGGAAAGCTGAAATGCCACCTCCCCCCCGGGCACTCGGCGCTGGCCACCTCCCTTTGGCTGCTGGAAATGCCAAACGGGTGTTTTGCATTTAAACTGGAACAGTTTCACTGCCACTCGGGTCCCCCTCTGCCAGCGCTGGTGCTGCAAAGGCCACGGAGTGGGCTTGGAATAGGAACAAGATAATATAGCAGAGCCCAGAAGGGAGTTAATGAACCTAAATTAATTGGAGCTGGGCTCTGTGAGTAGCTAGAGCAGCTGACCGTGGCTGCTCCCTCGGCAGCGGCGCTCGCAGCAGCTCCTGTTGCAGGGGGCAGGCGGTGACCCCGTCTCTGAGAGCTGTAATCTCTTCCTCAGCTCTCCATTAACCTGCTGGGCTGCGCTGGGAGCAGGTCACCCCATCCATCTGTCAGCCTCGCGTTGCATCGGCGCATCCCCAGCCTCAGCACGGCTGGACGCGTGTCTGCGAGACCCAGACCCGGACAGACTCGCGGACGAGGTGCCTGGACCCCGATGGCAGCACAGCCGATGGGATTCCCCTGGGTGCAGGGAGACAGACTGGGCACCAGTGTGGGCAGAGGGGGTGGAAAAGCTGCATGTTTTCACAGAATCCTGGAAGTGTTCAGGTTGGAAGAGCTCATGGAGTCCAAATATTGCCCCAGCGCTGCCAGGGCACCACTGACCCCTGGCCCTCAGCACCACAGCTCCACGGGGGGCTTGGAAACCCCT
>JANIJG010006001.1:0-14846 GCA_024611175.1 Megaceryle torquata
AAATTATGCAGCTGGGGTTTTTTGCAACCCAAGGATTTACTTTCTTCCTTTTTTTTTTACCCCTTTCTTAGTAATAGATGCTGACTTTTATGTTTAAAGCTGCCTTTACCTGTGGACTCCACAAGGAGGTAGGAAATCCTTTCTCACAGTTTAAGGTGGGACAGAAAAAATAAGAAAATAGTGAACTTCACAATTCTGACCGCAAGGAGGCACTAAGGTAATAGCTGCCAATTGCTGAGCTGCAAACCATTTAAGAATAGAAATATTGCAGTTGTTTGAATAAATAGCAGTGGCTTTAAAGACAGCTCTGACTGTTGATAGAGGCATTGCAAGAAGGAGGTTGAGTGTGGACTACCTGTCTGAGATGCTTTTAAATACGTCTTGCTGTCCTGCCTGTTCAGACTGGGATGTACCAGGGTGGAAGAGGACCATAGGGATGCTCTCAGACTGAGGTGCCCACCTGGATGTGGGAGCTTGAACTCCCTCCTGAATCCAGGATTGGAAATATATCCTCTGAGGGAAACATTATCTCTTGATGGAATAATTCACTGTAAAAAAAAGATACAAGGATTCCTATCCATTCTGGCTGCTGCACTGAGGAGAAGACAGTCTGGAATGGATATAGACCAGAATTCCTGCTAAAACAGTTCACTGGGCAGTTTGGAGAAATAGATTAATGGGTGAGCATGAGTTTCAGAAAAAAACGTAACACAACTTAGCATGATATTTCAGGAGATGATGAAATGAAGAGATGTGCAGTGCTTGCATCTGAAGATAAATGATGCACCCCAATGAATTTAATATGATGAATATGTTATAGCAAAACTAAAGACACTCAGGTTCTCCTGTACACCAGCAGGTGTGGTCTGGCTACTCTGATGCCCTAGATTTTGTGCAATGCAGTGCTTTGTTTAGCAACAATTTTAGCACCATCATCAAGTTTAACAGCAGGTGGAACAGCATGGGGGGCCACAAAGTCTTTCAAGAACCAAATCACACCAATTGACAGATCTGCAGGGTGCAAGCTAGGTAGCAGAATTGGGTAAGTAGAAAATTCTTTAACATCCAAGAGCAAACACTGGGCACATGCAAGGACATGACACACAGATAGCTCAAAATTGTTCCCTGAAAATTTGCAGTCTGGAAGAAATATTATCTGTATGAGATGTAATGATTTATGCTGTATGCTAATGAAGTAATTTAATCATTACTTAAAATGTCTCCAGTTGCATTATTTGTCACCAACTAGACATTTGATATGTAGAAGAATTTTCAGAAATGCTTAATTGTGGACTTACAGACTTAATTAGACACCTAGCATTGACTTAGCACATTGTTGTGTAACTACCAGGAGGGGTTAAAACACACTGCAGAATACTTGAGTACAGTGGCAAACACTGCTGGCAGTAAAGAGTGTGAAGACACTTAAAAAGGATCTGCAGCTGCCTCCAGGTCTAGTGTTATATCTAATTTTTTGGTGGCCCATCATCTGACTCACAGTTTTACTCTTGGAAGGATGTCAGGGACATTTAGCATTTGTTAGCTTTCAACAAAAGCCCCTTATGGACTAGTTTTCACACAAAGATGGATCTGATGGTATGCAAATTCTTCTGAAGAAGACACACTGAGCCACATGCAGACATGACCCAGCACAGCTGGCTGCAACCCCATCTCTACCATGTCCCCCATCACCTGAAAGGAGCTCCCCTCTCCCTGCCACCACTGGCACACTGTGAGCTCCCTTATCACCCCCAAATAGTCTGTATTTCATGTGGCTCAGGTCCAAAAGGAGAAGCAGAAAGTTCTTGATAGCATCCCAGGTGGTACCCTGGACAGTAAGATGCCATGTGAAATGTATGCAAAGTCTGCTCTCTGCTTCACCAGATACTACAGAGAGCTGGCTTCCAGGAAAGCACTGCAGGACCAAAAACCCATTTAGATGAATCTAGTCAAACCTGAGGTGACAGCACAGGATGTGAAAGTCAGGAGTGGGCTGTATTAGAGACCCAGCTTCCTAGAGCTAGGCCATTGGCTGCAAGTAACCTGCTGCTCAGTTTTCTTGCTCCCCCTGAGCACTGCTTCTGCTGTCCTCCTGTTTCTCTGGACATGTAGTGAGCAATCATATGGGACAATGTATAACCCATCTTCTAGGTGCCTTGAAGTTTTTATTGCATCCAACCCTGCTCTATTCCCCGCTCTGGCTGTTTGGTTAGTGGCAGCTGTGTACAGAGAGTATTTGCATCAATGTAAAGACCTTGGGGTTTATGTTTCTTATTATGTACCACTCCAGACAAGTCTGTGACCTTCCATCTCCTTGCTGTCTCAAGTGTTTCAGGGTGGGGGTGAAATTGTGCTTCTCCATATCTAAAATAGAATGTGTTTATATTACCATAGATCCATTAAAAAGTTCTCAGCAAAGAAAATGAGCAGCTGTAACTGGCATGTCATACTAATATAGTTGTGATACTCCAAGAAGTGAATAAACTTGTGGGTAGCTTTTTGGTAGTCATACTTTAATAAGGGTAGAGTATACACCATATGCATACTGTGAAAGCTAAATCAGAGGTACAATTCACAATTTAAAGACTGCAGTAACTGCATTCAGTAGTGACAATTCAGCCAACCTTATTTTAAGTGTATAACTGATGTAAGCTCTGGCAGTGACTCTTACTGACTTCAGAGGGAGCTCAGCATGGCTCGAGCTCAGTGTGAAAGTGTGGTGTGGTGAATACAGGGTGTGCTGTCAGCAAGCATATTTTATAACATCTGGATCCTGACACCTGAACAAAGAAAGGACAGACACATACCTGAGTGTGAGCAGTGCTTGTGTCCCCAAGTACTCCTCCACAGGTACAAACCACATGGAGAAAAAAGGCTGAAAACCTGATTGTATTGTTTGCAGGGGAGAAGACTGACTTCAAACCAAAATTACACTCAAATTCTATTTGCTGGGGAATAACAGCAAACTCTATACATCTGCTAATGCCTCAGTCACAAAATGGTAACAAAAACTGTCACCATATTAGCCTGGGATGTATTCAGTTTATGAGGTTATTGGTGGTGAACTTCAAGAAATAATAGCTGCATGCATACAAAATCAGGCAAAATATTGTGTTTATGGGCTGTATGTAGATACTTTCTGAAATTTAAAATAACAACCAAACAAACCACAATGCATAAAGAGATTCTAGAAAGACTGAAACTTCTGAAACATTATCAAGGCATTAAGAGTGACCACAAGTGGTAAATAAATATAATATAAAATTAGTCTGATTTCATTAAAGAAATATTTGATGAGATAATTCTACAGGACTGACTCATAAAATTCATATTGTACATTTCAGGCTTTTACTGAACCATGAATTTCCAGTAATCCACTGTTTCTTCTTCATTTCTAGAGCTGCTGTCAGTAATAAAACCTATTACTCTGACTGATTTTCAGATAAGATTCTTCTTGTACGACAATGTGGGTTAAATATTTTGCCTTTTAAGATAAATGTAAATGTTTTCCAAAACCATGGATAGAAAAAGCCATATATTAATGGATTGCAGAAAGAATTTAAATACCCAAGCCAGTTTAGAGCATCAAACAAAGGTGAAGGAGTAGTGAAATTTAAAAATGGGTCAATTAAGATTATAAAAAAACAAGGAAACCAGCATATAAAGAAACCCAGCACAACTATACTCAAAGTCTTGACAGCTTTCCTATCTTTATTCTTAGAAAGCTCATTTTTCTTATCACTTCTTGCATGCCTGCGTGTCTGGCTCAACTCACATTTGTGCCTTTGGGAGACAGTAAAAATTTTAACATAAATCCCTATCATAATACAAGCAGGAACAAATAAACCAACTGTAAATAGAATAGCCCCCCCCAGTTTGTTAAAGACAGTAGGGCACAAACTCAAGCACTTAACCAGCATTTCATAGCCCTCAATTCCAGAAACATAGACTTCTGAGAAAACCACACCAAAAGCAAAAGCAGCAGGCACTGACCAGCACACTGCTGCCATTTGTTTTACGGCCACAACAGTCATGGTGCTGGCATAGTGTAGAGGTGGCAGATTGCATAAAAACGATCCATGGCAATGGAACAAAGATGGAAAATAGGAGCTAAGCAGAGCATCAGGTCGAAACTGTAATGAACTTTGCAGAATGTCATCCCAAAATACCAACAGTTCTCCACAGACCTCACCATGCTGTAGGGCATAATGGCAAAGCCCAGCAGGAAATCTGTGATGGCCATGGATAGGATGAGGAAATTGGTTGTGTAATGAAGCTGCTTCAAATATGAGCTGGAAACAATTAGGGACAGATTCCCTAAGACTGTGAGGATGAAGGCCGCTGTTAGGAATGGGTACATTACCCCTCGTACCCCTGATGACCTAAAGTTCTCAGGACAGGATCTGTTTCCAACCTCAGAGCAATCAGTCAAATCCTTGGAGATATTTGGAGAAAGCATAATCGAGCCTTTATTAGACTTTTCTATTGGAGATGCAGTTCCATAAGCAGATTTAATTTTCACAAGTTTCCAAAAGATTCCAAATCCTAACATGAGAATACAAGATAAAGTAAGTCAAGAACATGAACAAAATTGTTAAGTGAAACACAGTAATTCAGAGGCAAACTCTCTTGGTTTAGATAGGGACCAACTGCAACTCACTATTTTTCTGAAATGGTACATGAAATCTGATAGATAGAAGCTATTATAAAAATAATTCCAAACAGTATTTAAAGCAAAACAGTTGCAAGTAAGCTTAATTACCTCTTTAATTAATTGAATTATATAGTCTCAATTTTATTTTGTGCATTCTATTGCATTTGGAACATTTTGTAAAATACAGTGCTTGTATTTGATACACATCATAACATCAGTAATTTTAAAGTGTTAGAAGAAAAAGAGGCATAGACAAAGAAACCACTCAAGACATTTCAGTCTGTAAATACTATATGGAATGTATTTGTCTCTTCAATCTCAGGATGTTGATCTTTTTTCTGTGGGAGAAATGTTATTCGAGCTGACATAGTTCAGCTTTCTTGGAGATTTCAGTTAATGAGCTATCCAACAAAATGCTCATATTGAGTCATAAATCAGCAGCCAAAACCCTCTTCCAAATTATGTATGATGCTAAACTCACCTGCTGTGGATTATGAAGTACTAGCAATAAATGCATCTGACGGAAATCAGTTGTAAAATTGCTATGATAAGAAATACATTTTTTTCTTTCCCTACACACACACTTGTTTTCTGTCATTATAATTCCACTAAGTAAAAGGGAGTAGAGATAGGTTGAGTCTTGTCTCCTGTGATAGACTGTGGTCCAGCTGCAGTAGTTACAAATGAATACACTAGTGAATATTTTCAAGGGGCAAAAAAATCCCTTCATTTACCTAGGGAGAACCAGACCCATTTCCACCACCTCTTCCACCTCTTTTCCTAATAACTTGTTTTGGACTATTCTTCAAATTTAGAAATAGAAGCAGAAAGAGATACTCTCCTCTGCAGCAAATTAACCCACTTAAACTTGGGAAGCAACTCAGTCCATGGTCTTTTTCCAATAGGTATCACCTCAGAATGAAGAAAATATAGAAACAGATTATAAAAAATTTAAAAAGAGTGCTTGGCAGTCAGTTTTATCAGCCAATCCTACCTGTGTTTCTTTTAATAATAACATCAATAGATTCCTTAAGCAGACATTTTCCTTTTTGTTATTGTCCTGCAAAACTGCAATGTTGGTAAAAGACAGACACCCTCTGTAACATGGCTTAGAGTAATGAAAGGTGAGATTTTTTTTTTTTCATTTATGACATTACATTTAATTTCTAGGAGATTGTGAGTTGAAAATATGTATAATTTAGGTATTTACATCAACAAGAGGTAAACAAAGCCAAATGTCTGTGTTCTCAAGACCATTATTTTATTTTTTCTCTATTAATTCACTTACCCTCATGTATAGAGGTGCTATTTTGGTGACTTAAGGTAGATATGAGTCATATCAAAATAAGCCTTTGAAAGGAGAGGCTAAAAGCAAAGATGATGGAAGAATGTTCTGGGTTTTTATCTATTTTAGTGGTCAATACATTCTTTCATATTTTTTATTAATTAACATTTTAAATGAAACTTAATAATTAAATATTAAATAACCTCAAAGAATTTTGCCTTTTTATAATTTAATGGACTGCAACAGCACTTTCTCTCATGTTGTCTCTATCTGCAGCTTTCACATAATGTAGAAAAAGCCTTCTCTGTACATTACAGAAACAGATAAAAATAAGTGTTAGTTTAGGTCAATCTATCTGTTATTGGACAATATATTATTTATACAGAAATAAAAAGCAGAAAAAGTAGTTTTTATTTTGTTACAAGAAAATACAAAATTAATTCACTAATAATGTAAATAAGTGGAGAACTCTGAGGTCAGAAGTGGAGGTACAGACTTAATGCTGACCCTTAGGCAGATTAATTGAAGAAACATTAAAAATCCAAGGATAAATGACTGCTGTTCAGCAGAGAATGAATTTTTATTGAATGCAATATACCATGTCATAAGAATAGGGCAGAAAATAAACATGGTTTTAAAAATTAAGAAAAAAGTAAGAACATTTAAAGGACTCTACCTTTATGGCAGCTGCTTTAAGCAAATTTATGTTGGAAATAAAGTGCAAATCACTGGGATTATCTACAACAGAATAATTTACAGACTACAAAAATAGTAACATTTTGTGAGTGTGTACAGCAGAAATATTTTAGCTTTGAGATCTGTCAGTATTTTTGAGACAAGCATGTCTAGTAACTTTATTTTTAAGTACTCGAGAGATATCCAAGCTTCACACAGATGATGTTTATTTAAAGAAGTTGCTAAAAATAAATCTGTGGAAATCTATGCAGACACAATTATATTAGATTTTAAAAAAATATATATATGAAAAGAGGATACACTTGAAAAAGCATTACCTTCAGAAACAGTGTCCCATGTGCCTCACCACTGGTCCTGTTTTCAGCATGGGACAGAAGACAGTGAATGGGGAACAGTTTGACACCTCACCTTTCATAAATGAAACGTCTAAAACCTGCTAACAAATGTACGGGAGCTGAAATCTTTGTAAAAGAAACTTTGTAAAACAAGACTACAGAAAGGACCTTGTCAATTGTCTTTGAGAATTAGTCACACGAGGTATTGCTGTACTACAAAGACGGTGTGGAGAGAAAACTGTAGTTGTTATTTTCACTAGTGAAACAGTTTGTTCTATTACAGCCTATGAGTTTCGTTCATGATGTACCTCATCATTTCTATGTTGCTCTTAGTTATTGATTGGAGAGAACTATTTGGTTACTTATTAACTTCTCTTATTCCTCTGGGCTGGCTTTGGTAAAGCAGAAATCACAGCAATAGAGGGCAAAAGACGAGCTCAAATTTTCTCAAGAATTGTTTTCTTCTGTTGCTAACTGAGTCCAAAAAGGATGGACTCTTGTTTTCAATGGTCTCTCTTTAACTGACAGATATCTTTTATCCGTGAGTGCTTGGTGTTTAAGGAGACTGACTTTTCCTATACCTATAGGAAATAAGAAGTCAAGATATCTAGGAGCGGGTTGAGGAATTCCCACTGTCTATGTTACCTGTGGATCCAGTCTCTTAGGAAACGAATTTGTTTTGCAAAGGATATTGCAAAGTTATCATTTAAGTTACACATGAAGTTGGTGGGATTTAAAATTGCAAGCATGAAGGTGAAAAAATCTTATTAAAAAACCTACAAAGCAGGATATTAAATTTAGTCAGAAAAATCTGGTTATGCAAGAGTATGTAACATTATGCAAGACTCAATAAATATTATGGGAATTAAATTTTGTAGTATCACACAATCACAGAATGGTTGAGTTGGGAAGTGTACACTCTGCTTCATCATCCAGGTCATTAATAAAGATGTTAAACAGCACTATACCCAGAATTAAACCCTGGGGTACACCACTGTTTGCTGTCCTCCAACTATTCTGTGCCAATGATCATCGCCCTCAGACAGTTTTCAATTCATCTCACTGTCTGTCCATCAAGCCCATACTTCATTACCTGCTCTATGAAGATCTTATGGGAGACAGTGGTGAAAATCCAACTGAAGTCTAGGTAGACAATAACCACTGCTGTCCTCTTGTCTACCAGGCCAGTCATTTCATCATAGAAGTTTATAAAATTTAGGCTGAGTCTAATGAAAGCAGACTAGTCAAAAAGTGCCCAGTTAGGCATAGTCTTATTCTGAAATATGTCTTTAGATACCATAGTGTAGAAGTTGTGTTGTAGGTAACTAAGATGATCTGTAAAACTACAGAAGTAAAATACTTTTGTAGAACACTAAATAGCTGATGTTTGACTGTATCTAGTACTTTCTTCCTCACTGAATGGGTGTTACTGCATTGTGGAAGACAGAGTGTGCACCATGTGCACAACCTGGATGAGTTAATGATATAAAGAAAGCCATATACTTTGCAATATTTGCACAGTTTGAGAGCTCAGTCTCAGTTTTACTGTTTGACCATTGCACTGGGGGTTTTGTTTGGTTGTTATTTTATCTAGCTATTTAAATACTCATTTTTTTGGACAAGACTTTACTTGTGAGGCTTTTAGAAGGGTCTTTATTGGACAGTCAATGCTCTTCTTCCCCCATCCTGCTGCATCTGGTGTCTGAGGGGCAGACCGTGACACTTGGCTGCAGGTAGGACCACATGTGTGTGAAGCCATGGCTGGTGGCAGCCCACAGGCTGAAACACTATGTTACAACCACAAAAACACAAGCTATGGGTGCCAGGGCATAGGGGACAGTCAGCAGTTTGTGGATCTGAAATTTACTGTTAGTTTTGCAGAAAGCATGAAGGAAAGGTGACATGGCAAATTGTGATCACTGGTGGCAAAATGAACAGACATAGTTTTACTGGTGAGATGGAGCCTTTCATCACGCTGGAGTAATTGCTTTGCACAAGTTTTCAGGGAAGTTAAAACATATGAAATCACCCACTGGAGACTCATTTGTTTTGAAAAAGTTAGCCATCTGGGAAGTGTTTAATTAGGTCACTAATTAAATGTGTTGATAAGGAATTTAACAATACCCTTTGCACTTCATTTACATGATGACACTTTGAGATTGCAGTAAGGTACATTCTACTTCACCAGACCTAACTCATAACCTGATTGGACAACAGTATGAGACATTTTTCTTGTGCTCTTCTAATTTATCAAAGTCTTGGGGTCAAATAGAGTCCCTGTGGCCTCATTAACACATCTTATTTGTACATCCCCTTCACAGTGAGAAATAGATTTGCACTGTCTGTGATTACAGCTAATGAGAGAAAGTAACCTGGGACTTCATTAAAGCTGCTCTGCTAGAGAAGGCACTCTGTAAACAGAAGGCAAGGAAGCTCTTTGGGAAAGTGCCACCCTTAGGCAATAAAACACCAGAGGAAAAAGTTATTTCCGAAACTTTCTGAGCTGGGCTGTGCACAAAGATGACTTATTTTATAGGCTATTAAGAACAAGAACTGCCTTCTAGGTGTGGATGAAGGTCACCAGCAGTCCATGTGTGTGGAAGACCCTTGGTTCCTTCTTCAGAGAATTGGTGACATTTTGGCTAGAGTAGCTTGCAGGTGAGTTGTTGGTCTATAACACTGAAAATTTCTTCTACTAGTGCCATTTACTCTAAATAGGTTGTGGTCATCTTATACAGCCACAATGTTGGGGTGGTCTCTCTACTGGTTTTGGCTGGGGTAGGGTTCATTTTCTTCAAAGTAGCTTGTATGGTGTTATGTTTTGGATTTGTGATGAAAAACAGTGTTGATAACATCCCTCTGTTTTAGCTATTGCCAAGCAGCACTTACACAATTTTAAGACCTTCTCTGTGAGTAGGCTGGGGGTGCACAAGAGGCTGGGTTAACTGACCTGAGAGACACCCCATACCATATGATGTTGTGCTCAGCAATAAAACCTTGAGGGAAGGAGGAGGAAGGGTGACATTCAGTGTTACGATGTTGATTTTCCCATGTAACCATCATGCGTGGTGGAGCCCTGCTTTCCTGGAAATGGCTGAAGATCTGCTTGCAGATGGGAAGTAGTGATTAATTCCTTAATTTGATTGCTTGTGCATATAGCTTTGCTTTACCTCTTAAACTGTCTTCATCTCAACCCATGAATTTCCTTACTTTTACCCTTTCAATTCTCTCTCCTATCGCACCAGAGGAGTGAGTGAGGAGCTGGGTAGGTCTGTGGTTAAACCATGACACCCTCCAAACTTCTACACAGCATGCATAGGATGACTGAGTCCCCCCTAACCTAAAGTCTCCCTTTTCTGCTCTCCCTGTCATCTCCTCAGGTTGACCTACTGGCTGCTGACAATTTTTGACCTACTTCCCACCTGATGTGCTCCAGGGCAAGACAAGGAACAGCATGTGTGCCTCTGGGACTTCACAATCCACTGTCCCAACACTGTCTCCCAGCTGCAGCTATTCAGGCAAATCTTCAGTAGTAGTTCCATGAATCACTGCTTAGTGATTTCATGGCTCATAGTAGTCAAGAGTTGGTCCCAAGAAGACATCTAATTGCTAGTTCCAGAAAACTGACTTTTGATACAAGCATTTTTGGAGTCCCAGGATAATCCAAATTTTTCTTATAGTGTGTGATTCACAAATGCTGAGTGATCTTCACTCAGGCCAGAGGTGGTATTTCCTTCTATTTGGTGATTTGTTAACTCGAGAAAAGCCGGGTCATACATTTAAAACATAACAGTCTGTGGGTCTTTCTCAGCTGATGGCTGTGTGCTAATTTTGACTTACTTGCCTGTCCTCCCTCTGAGTGTCCTGAAAAGCTGCCCACAGATGTAACTTTGACAGCTTGCTCATCCAAGTGCCACCACCCTAAGCCATTTCTATACACCTTCTTCTGACACTCCTGGTGCTTCCACATCCATGCTGCCCTAGTCACCCTCCACTGAGGCCAGCCATAGCATTTCTTCACAATTCTCTATGTATTTTTCTCACCTGCTGTCACAGAATTGCCATCCAACACACTAGAAAAATGTTCGGTAAGATGCAAATTGGCAAATAGCTTACACTGAAACATTATACAAGTATCAATTTCTGGCATTGTCAGGTTGAATGTTATTTTTCACTACTGCTTTTCATTCCATACATCGTAGTTTTCCTTGTCTTCGATCTAGTTAAATATGCTTTTGATCTCATTAAGCAGCAAAGCTTTAAGTGACAAACTCAAAAGTGACAAGCACTAGTCAAAATGGAAACAGAAGGAACAGCACAACTTCCTCTGTCCCATCTTTGCTCCATGGCATGAGCAGGTATGGCTGGTTATGGGCCTATTTTCACCTCTGCACACATATTGAAGGGGAGCGACAAAACTTGAAAGCTTTGAATTAGTACTCAAAGATGTCTAGAGAGTTGAAGAGAAAGGCTTTTCTGCTCTTCCTAGGGGACAATGAATAAGCACAAATATTGTAATATAAACATCCCTTTTTTAAAGAAATTAATCTATTGTATCAGAATAATTTCTCAATGATTAAGATCAGGGGTATAAATTGCTGTAACGTTTGTTTTGTTTTGTTTTTTAACTTAATCTTGCTCTCCTGTGTATTGCATGTAAAAGGCTGTAACCAAAATACAACACAGAATTCCCACTCTGGAGTGAAAGAAGATGTAAAGCAGGATAGTTGATTATCTGCTTGAACCAGATTTGATAAATAACTAAACAAATAGGCATTTCCTTCATTCAGCTCTTACATCAGCCTCCAGGCAAAAATTCAAAGCCATGAATCCAATCTTTTAAAGCATGTTACTCTAAATACAGGTGAGTCCTGGAAGAGTCCTGTTGAAAAACTTTTCCGAACAGAATCATCTTTAATGCCCTGCGAAACCTCATGTAAAAAAATGCATAAACAATTGGGTTAAATGTAGAATTTAAATAACCAAACCAAACCAAAGCATCAATAAGAATAGGAGGTATCACATAATTCATAAATGGGTTGGTTGCTGTAAAGAAGAAGAAGGGACTCCAGCAGATGAGAAACACTCCCATTATTATCCCTAATGTCTTAGCAGCTTTCCTTTCTCTGCAGAATGAAATGTGGTGCTTCATTTCAAATTGCATCTTTTTTTGGCTAATTGCATCGATGGATCTTGCTTGCTTCTTGGCTACAGAGTATATTTTCCTGTAGATGTACAGCATAACAAATCCAGGGATGTAAAAAGACACTATGGAGGCCACAACACCTGAAGTTTCACTAAAAATGACAAAGCATCCTCCTGCACAATGGATGTGATTATAAATCTCTTCAGCTCCACGCAAATTGAGGTCTAGAAAGATCATCCCAAAAGCAAAAGCAGCAGGCAACGTCCAACTGACAAATATCATGACCAGGATAACGAAAGTATTTATCTTTGATTTGTATCTTAGAGGGTCACACACAGCATAGTAACGGTCGATGGATATGAAGGAAAGATGGAAGATGGAAGCTGTGCTCAGCATAATGTCTGTGCTCGTGTGGATCTTGCAGAGGAGCTCTCCAAAATACCAGCAGTGCTCAACAGAGCGCACCATGCTGCAAGGCATGATGAGGAATCCCAGCAGAAAGTCTACTGTAGCCATAGAAAGTATCAAGAAATTGGTAGGTGTATGGAGCTGCTTGAAATGTGATATTGAGATGATAACTGTCAAATTTCCAACCACTGTGGCCAGAATAACACAGACCATGAAGATATACATGGAAACACGGATACTGTTTGACCAACTGCTCCTTATGCAAGAGCCATTTACGGATTCACAGCACAGTTGCATCCTTCCCGAGGTCTCAGATCCACTTAGGTATGCAGCACAGGTCCTATTTTTTCCTAATGCTGAGGTACACTTAAAAATGGTTTTTTTTGTTTATTTTCTATATAGGGAGAACTGCAGGGAAGAAAAAAAGAGCAATTGTAAACACCATTTGTTTGGATGTATAGGGAATACACATTGCATTAATTATGAAGGATGAGACTATTTTGTAATTATACTTTCAACAGAATGACATTTTTATCATTAGACTTCCCTTGAAATGGAATCTCACCTGATGAAATAAAGAGTTGCTCTCACATCAAACAACAGTGGCTCCCAGGGGCCTGCACTGGGCAGTATCTTGTCTAGTGGGCAGTGTCCTTCTTATTATTTTCTGCTAAAATAATCCTAGTCTTCTTTATCAAAATTGGTTGAGGTCCTGTAGCTCTCACTTTGCTCTTGAAAATCAGTAATTTTAGACTCTGAAGCTCCCTCAACTTATTTTGTGATACATTAAGTCTAAGATCTATAAGTCTAGAACAGAAGGCTGAAGCTGAGGAGCCCATGCTCAGCTTCTCCTCCAGCCTTGTCCCCATAGTGATAACAACCCACTGTGCACCCTGGCAAAGGCAAAGTTTCTACAAGCCTTTGGTTTTTAGGCAGATGACACTACCTCACCAGATCAAGTCCTCTAGTTGTAAAGAAAAGATCTGACTAATTTGAAGCACTAGCTGTTCTATAAGCAAACATCTCTTCTGTCAGTCTCTAGTTTCTTTCAGTGCTAGTAGCTTAGTATTCTAAATTTTTGTATTGTATTTATTATGTTAATACTGGTTTTAGTCAAGGTGCAAACATGGAGGGAAATGGTTTATGCATTTTTAAACATTGGTTTAGCCTGCATCCGAGGACACAAATATTGCTGTTTTTCCATTTGCCATAGCATGTCCGTTTTGCAAGTCTCTCTCCTTGTAAAAGCATTTACTGAAAGTACTTAAGCACTTTGCAAGCAATATTAATTGTTTAAAGATATGATTTTCCTTCAATTAGCAGAGAAATAGTATTACTGTGAAAAATAAAGAACATTAAACATATGTGATTCACTAGCATTATCCTTACGGTGTAATATGGTTGTTTATGTTAGAAAAATACTGACATGGCAATTCAGCCTGTACTAATTTAATCTATTTGCTTCAGGACTTTGCTGTCTGTGTTTATTCTCAACAGAACACAAAGATTAATTAATTTTTTACCATATCAAAGCAAATGTTATTACAAGCACACCATGACATTAGAAGCTTAATGGAAGCTGAATATAGATGATAAACTAGAGCTTGCAAAACCCTGCAAGATACCACTAACAGCCTCTGTTATACAGAGGGATTTTCCTGTAGACCCAGTCAGTGGCATCCAAGTGCCAGAGACAAGATGCATCCAGAGGCACTCTCAGGAAAACTGGACACATGGAATCCAAGTATATTTATGGTTTAGGTGTGCCTCTTGCTTTCTCTTTTCTGCTTCCTAATGTCTAACACCATCTCTTCTCTTTTCCACCTCACTTTAATTATCACTTTTTCACCTTCACTTTTGGTCCATCTCACAATGTTTCTTTTCCTGCCTATTATCCCTTCTTTCAGTGCATTTACATCCAAGATAGAGCAAGCACAGCTAGCTGGATCTTTTTTAACCAAAATTTTCAATTTTCACAGCAGAAAGAATTAAGCACGAATTTAACTGTATATACTGGACATAATTATTAAAGTTTTAAGCACATTCTGGTTATAAATGTATCTTTATTTCTTTTATGTGTAAATAAACTAAAGAAACTAAATTCGGCCATAAGGGCAATCAAAAAGAATTAAGATGATCTCTAGTATTCTATTTTAAAGATTAATAACTTCCCTATTGATCTCTGACAGAGGAACTGTTGAGCCTAAAGAAATATGATCTCCTTTGGAAAATGCTTTGCCTTTTTTTTTTTTTTTCTTTCTTTTTTTTTTTTTTTTAATTTTTTTTTAAAAATTTTTTTTTCAGGGGTTTTTTTTCTTTTTT
>JANIJG010006001.1:14946-38955 GCA_024611175.1 Megaceryle torquata
TTGATCTCTGACAAAGGAACTTTTGAGCCTAAAGAAATATGATCTCCTTTGGAAAATTCTTTGCCTTTTTTTTTTTTTTTCTTTCTTTTTTTTTTTTTTTTAATATATATATAAAAATCTTATTTTCAGGGGATTTTGTTCTTTCATTAAACAGAAAGCAGAAACTCCAACCTCTGACCAAGATACTGAGAAAATTGAGATTAAGTGTGTGACTTTGCATGAAATGGAAACAAATTAAATCAAAACTCATGTGGTGGATTGTCTGAACGAGCTGAACACTGAAGATGTTTTCAATAAGAAAGCAGAACATTTCTCTTCCATAATTAATTACGAAGTTTAAAATTCAATAATATGGAAATGTGAAGAAGCATCCTTTTAAAAACCTGTCCTCCTACCTTTCTTCTCTCACGTCGGGTAGAATTCTGATCTTGATGTTCATTTGTTTTCTGATGATTGAATGGCACCCCTTCCTTTTAAAGACCATCTCAAAAGACAGCTGAGCCTCTTCACCATCATAACGGTTCTGGATAACACAAATTTTGAGAGAAGACGCACTTAACCCACAGCCAGAGCAGCCTCCAAAAGCCTCAGTACATTGCTGGACAGTGTTGGGTGCAATAAATAGCCCCTCATCTGAGGAGAAGTTGTTAATGTGAATAATAGCTCAGACTGTTTATTTTGCACCCACTTAAGAACAAAAGCATGGTTGTAACACTCATTTATTTAACTGGCCTTATTTATAAGTAAATTGAACTCATTTGATGCATGTTTCCTTGTTTGATTATATGTGGTCACACTGTGAGCAGTCTGAGATCACCTAGGCACAGAACAAAAACCACCATGGAGTGTCCCTTCTGTAAGCTTCTAAAATATAACAAAATACATAGCTATAGGCAGGTTACAGCAGCATGTAAGATTTCCTTGAAAAGGTATATCGTGTGCAGCATGACATGCTGTGTATTTACAAGCCTAGTTCTGATTACTCTGCTGAACAAACAAGTATAATATAACAGTCTAATCACTTAACAGCTATTTGCTACACTAAAAAGGTGTTTAAAGTAAACATCTATTATCGGCTGTACTGCAGTCACAGATGAGGAGCATCAATTTTTTGCTCCACAAAGGACCATGCAGCCTTTTAAAGCAGTGATACTGTTGAGCATAAAAGACTGTTAATATGGTGACCATCAGTTAAAGGCAAGTTATGACAGATGTCTCAGGGACATATGCAGCAAGGTAGATTAAGAGACTGCTTCATGCAAAATACGCTGCATGGCTCCGGTTAGCTGCTTCATTATATTATGTGCACAAAAACCAAAACAAACACAAGCAATGCAGTTCTTTTATTTTTCTTGAGGCTGCACTCATAAAGAAACTGGGGCGTTGCAGCACAAGGTTCTCCTTCCTATAGGAAGAGTGTTTGCCAACTAAAAAAAAAAGTGCAACAACAATCATCAGGCTGAGCTACTCAAGTTGAGAAACTCAAGAGGAGAGGAGTCAGGTCCAATTGCTCAAAGAGACATTAGACATACTGGTCTCTCAGAGAGGCCTTCACCCTTTTGATATTCATAGCTGTGGGCCTTCCTTGGAGCCAAGCACTTCTTTCTCTTTGATGGGTGAAGGTTTAGTAATTATCATCCTAATACATCATATAATAGGAAGGTAAAGTTTAGGAGAACAGATCCATGTTGCTTTACTCTTGTATAAAGCTCAGTCCGGTGACCAGCTCATTACAGAGACGTAGTCAAAGGATGTCCATTCATGCACACAAACTGTGTTCCTGCCACACCTCTCCTTTGAGTGACACAGTGGCCAAAAGTCAAGGGGATGATCTGGAAAGTCACATCTGCTTGAAGTGTTTGTTTCAGAAACAGCTACCTGGCAGCAGCCAGCGAAAAACCTGGGGGAACCCTGTGGGGCTGGAGAACCTTCACCTGCCCTGACCATCTCTGCTGTGCTGCTGTGAGGTCTGGGTTTTTGCTCTGCCTCCTTTCGTGACCATATTTTTGAGTACAGTCAGGAAGCGTTTCCCTCCAGTTTCTGACTTGCAATGAAATGGAAGAAAAACTTGTAATTTTTCCTCTCACATGACATTTGTCCAAGAAGCAACCTGCTTCTTTTTAACCCTGTTGGTAGGACTTGAAGGGTTAGGAGTCCTCAGGGAAATTAAATAAAATGAAGATGAAGAACCAAAACCTAATCATGCAAAGTGATATGTTGTAGGGTTATTATATTTATCAGGTGGCTGTAGCATAGAATCATACAATGGTAGGGGTTGGAAGAGACCTCTGGAGATCATTGAGTCCAGCCCCCCTGTCAGCACAGGATCACCTAGGGCAGGCCTCACAGGAACAGATCCAGGTGGGTCTTGAAAGTCTCTAGAGAAGTAGCCTCCAAAACCTGTCTGGGCAGCCTGTTCCAGAGCTCTGTCACCCTCATAGTGAAGAAGTTTTTTGTGATGTTGAGGTGGAACTTCCACTGAAAAGAGACTGGCCCCTTCTACTTGACACTTAGCTTTGAGTTATTTGTAAATATCAAGATGATCCCCTCTCAGTCTTCTCCAGACTAAACAGTCCCAGGTGTCCCAACCTTTCCTTGTAAGAAAGATGGTACATCTTCCCTTCATCATCTTCTTAGCTCTCCATTGGACTCTGTATTTCCCTGTGTCTCTTGAACTGGGGAGCCAAGAACTGGATACAATGCTCCAGAAATGGTCTCACTAGGGCAGAGTAGAGGAGGGAATAGAAGCTCCCTTGACCTGCTGGTCACACTCTTCTTAATGCACCCAAGAATGACAGTGGTATCTTGTCTGCCTGCACTGTGCCTGCACTGTGCACTTAACACTGGAACGTGCTGGTGGAGGGGATGTTAAAACACCAAATCTGAGGCAGTCTGAGTGCAGCTGCCTGGGGCAGGCCATGTTTTCTCTTTAGCTGACTACTGACAATATTTGTATACTTTAAAATAGAGAGAAAAGGAACTGGTGACACCAAAGGTGAGTTTTGTCCCTGCTATCAGTGTAGCTGGGCCTTCACCTTTACTTCACCTCTAAAGAAGA
This sequence comes from Megaceryle torquata, assembly GCA_024611175.1. Classification (NCBI taxonomy): domain Eukaryota; kingdom Metazoa; phylum Chordata; class Aves; order Coraciiformes; family Cerylidae; genus Megaceryle; species Megaceryle torquata. Next base: position 18,005 of record JANIJG010006001.1, read on the forward strand.
AGAGACATCTGTGGGGCTGGCCAGACTTCCTGCTCCTACCAAAATCCAGTCAGGGCTGAGGGCTGCAAAACACATGCCACATACTTTCCAAAGCACAGGGGAGAGCGTGGGCTGGGGCTGGCTGGTGGTTTTGCAGTCCAGCAGGCACCTTTTGCAGCCACACAGCAGCAGGAGGCTGCCTGTGGCCAGAGCCACTGGAGCGCACAGCAGGATGTCTCTGTGTAGACTGTTTTTGGAGATGCTCTTCACTCTTCTACCTAACACCAATGCACAGTTACAGCACTGTAACTGTAACACTGAACACGTTCATTGTCTCTGAATGCACCAGCTTGTACCACGAGACCCATATGCATCAGAAAGGAGTGAAGTGCAGACCTAGAGGAAGCCATGAGCACAGTGGGGTGGTAGTTAATGCTGTGTTTACTGAACAAAGTGGCTGTTTATAAGATAGCAAAATCATTAAGTAAGTAATCAGGCCAAACTGTCTACAAATCTAGAGCAACAAGGAGCACTTGGTAACAAGCTTTCATGCCATTGGTGCAAGATGCTTAAAACAGGCCTTTTCTTATGTCATGATGCTGATAGGTATCATGAAGATGTTCTCAAACTTGCTATTTATAATATCAAAGAGAAATATGTCAAGGTCTGTTTTTGGCAGACCTCAGAGCACTTATAAATAGTGTTCAACAGTCGTTTGTAATATATTAAAGCAGTTATACATCATAATTCAAAGTAAAAACTTGCCTACAAACTTGCTGTGGCTTTCTTTCCTGCAAAAATTATCTTTCTGCAATAATTAACTTTCTGGTTTTTTCAAAACCAAGAAAATTAGATATTGTCACACTGTCTAGCATATCTTGGGTCATCTAGACTTCTTGTTTGTTTGTTTTTAAAACATAAGAGAATTAAAATGGAAAATGGCACAGAAGGGAATGGAAATAGCACTTTTTCCAGACACCAAACCATTTGAACAATGTGTTAAAAAATTATTCTGTCCTTCCTAGGCAGGACTGTGGAAGAGACAGTGGAAATGGGAAGAAACAGAATGGGGCTCAGGAATGAGAACTGTTACCATGAAAAAAAAATAAAAGGCAGGAAAGCATTGATTTGTATTGTGATTCTTTTAGCTTATATTTCTATGGGTACAGTTTGGTCATTTGGCAGAAAGCATCATTTTGCAGTATCCATTAGAGAGAGGAAAGTTTCCTATTTTCATATGGTTTACTAAAAACCCTGGCTTTCTTCAAGGAGAAACATAGATTTAAAACTACTGGAGGCTCTAAGGTGGCCTCATGGTTTGAATTTTGTAAGTATGTAACTCCACTCACCATTTATGCAGTCCTCAGGGAAAAAAAAAAAGAAAAAGCACAGCATTACAAAAAATATCTTCTTAAGTTTCCATTCATTTATTTGAAATCTGGGGGAAAATGAACAAATTTCCAATGAGCTATTAGCTCAAAATAAATATTTCATTATATGAGTTAAATGAGAAGATGTAACAACTACTAATCTGAATGCTATTGCTGCAAACCTACTGCAATTACACTGAAGATAATCTGAAATTAGCCCAGATTTACTCCAGAGGAATTTAAAGAAGAATGGATAAGATGATTGACCTTTAGATCTTTTCCCATGGTTTATTTTCTTACTTTTCAGTAGGAACCAGCACTTTTCCTTGCCAAGTAAAAATTGCTGTTTATACAAGAGCAATGCAATGTTTGTACTCTTTCTGAAAATGGAGTGCTTAGGATCAGGACCATAAATCCAAAACCTAAGATAAATACAAATCACTAAAATGCACAGAGTAATGAGAGATTCCAAGAAAATTATGCATTTACAGCAAAGCAAAACACATCCATCCAAAGTCAAGAAACTATCTGTGCACAGGGTGGGGTTCTGCATGTTTGATAGCCCTGCTAAGTGATGCCATAACACAGTCCATTGCCTCTGCTTACTTGCAAAAGCTGCTCTGATGGACGGCAGTTCCAGGGCTCCCAGGAGGGCAGGAGCTCTCACCTCTCTCCCCAGCCGGGTGAGCGAATCGCCCCAGCTGTGGTGCAGGTGCAGAGCAGAGGCAGCCATGTAAGCGGGGCAGGTCCCCCTGTGCCTCTTCAGTGCTCCTGTGCACCCACCAATCCCACAGGAATGAATTTAGGACTGTGGCTGATTTGTAGATGTTTGGTGGCCTCCAAACACCACCTTGAATAAGAAGATGAACATGGAAGACGGAGGCAGTGAGCAGCAAGCAGGTACAATCCCAGGTTTGTCATTCTTCATCCTTATGGCCCTAGAATAACTTTGCAGAAAGTAAAGATCTGAATTTATAGTTGTGTATGTAAAGGGTTTTGCCCCCTAGCTGTGTTTCTCTTTCAGCTATTGGAAATGAATGCCTTTTTAAAGCACCTTCTCAGCTACCACCGAAACCTCATTGCTCTTGGTGCTACTGCTGTTCTCTATAGAAGGAATGCAGTGATCTGCGCAGAATATCAACTATTATCTTCAGCGCTAACCATAGGAGATTCACCTTTGAAACAAAATAATATCCCACACTAGCATATTAGCAACTTACCATATTTCGGACTGCGTGACACAAAGACGGTACCTTCTCAGGAGTTATTTCCTCATCACAAATTGGTGCAGCCTGTGGATACAGTGCAACAGTGACTCATCCCACATGAATCCCCCAGCTGAATGGCTGCACGCTTGGTCTGACTGGTATACAGCCTGCTGGAAAGAGCTCATAAACAGGATGACGTAAATACTAAATATTCAGAAAAGATAAGCAGATAATAAGTTTATTCTGACACAAGCCACTGGCATATGCAAAGATGAATCCATTTAAATTAAGTTAAAGCCAGGCTCATGGAAAGAAGCATACCAAATAAAGACAAATGTTTATTATGGTCAAAGTACAGGTGGATCTAACAGCACTGAACTATTTTTAAGATAGCCTAATGTTTCTCGCTCTCCTTTCAATTTTGTGTAATGTTGACAAGCTTTAGCAATTCCAGTTATCTTTGAAAATCTGATTTGTCAAAAAAAAATCCAACCACAATACTTCAACAGTATCTTAGAATAATGCCAATTAAAAAGATATTATTTTATCCTAATGAAAAAATTCTGCTTGTCTTTTTACAGTGCTCTGATGTTTACATGCTTTGTAGCTGGGACTGAAGAGGTATTGATTGCCTATTTATATCTTTTACCATACCAGAGGAACTATACCTAAATATGCTCAAATTACAAATTAGTAGTGGACAAACTACAACTTGTTGCTTTTTAAATTACAGTTCATTGACCAGCCTCTGCATCTTCAAACATTAAGAGGTTTAGTAGGGCTGTGGATCCCAAGGAGGAGAGTCCTTACAGAAAGAAGTAATCCCAGGGAGAAGAACAGACCCACTTGGGGGTCAGTTTTGTGTGCCTCAGTTGGTGGGCTGTGCTGGTGGAAAGACATGCCTTCCAGCTCCTGCTCCCCTGAGATGTCTCTTGAGTCCTGAGTGGGACCTGTGGGACTCAGACTGCAACTTCTCCCTGGAGATTTGGTATTGGGATGGGTTTGGAAGATTGTAAGGTATGGCCCTGGCAAGGTGGCACAGAGGACATGAGGCAGAACAAGAGGGAAAACTCTTGGTAAAATTAAGATCTTGAAATGTCACATTCTGGTCTGGAAGTGTGGCTACTATACTGGAAGCCACTGAAACCTAAAATTGCCAATAAAGGCGTATAGGTCAATAAACAATCTTCTGGAGCCTCCATTCTCATGAACTACTCCTTGTTGTCTTTCACAAGTGATGCATTTGACTACGATAGACACATGCTTTGTTCCCAGAAATATTTAACAAGATTGTTTTTAGTTATCCATTTGTAAGCCCAACAGACTACAGATGCCAGTGCTGCTGCTCTGGGGGCCATTTTTCAGGGGGAGACCAGCTGGTGCCATCCTCTGCTTCCACAGTTGTTTGCTGCTGCAGGAGGCGGCAAAGCTGTGCGTGAGCATCATTGATGATATGTGAGTGCATACTCAGCTAGTACAGAAACTACCACTGTTGGAGGCTGTGCTTTTTTGTACCCACCCTCTGCTGCCCAGTCTCAGGAAGGAATGCATGGATTTTTCATCAGAAAAACTTCATTTATCTTCTCAGTAGATGCTGTATGTCATTTGAATATGATTTTCGGATGACCAAAGAGGTAAGGATGCACTGGAGTCAGTTTGAATTTATTATCAGGTTCCTGCTTGCAAGCCATCTCCTGCCCAGTACCTGTGAGACTAAGAGGGAACAGATGGCAGCAAGTGGAGGTTTAGCTGTTTAAATGTGCCTCTACCAGCTTGCATGACTTCGTTCATGCAGGTGAGGGTTGTTGAACAAAAAGTAAATACTTCTCTCTTATTCACCACCACCACCACTCTTTTTCGCCTCATGTTGTACACTTTGTTCTTATCTGCAAGTTTTACTGCTCCTTCCTTCTGCGCCCTGCAAGCCTTGTTGCCTCAGCTGCAAATGTGGACTAATGCCCTAAACAGAGCCCTGGACAAGGCGCTTTCCCCCTTTCCCACTTTTCTAACATGCTCTATATGCATTTGTTACCACACGATATTAGGTAGGTCATTCCATACCACAGGTTTTGAAACTTTCACTGAATATGTACTCCTCAATTTCTGGGTCTATGTCAGGAGTTCATATTTACAGGAAGTTAGGACTTGCAGCTTAAGCCAGTGACAATCATGTTTTAAGAATATACAGTATATTTGTTATATGAATTATTCTTGTTAGCCACCTAAATTAATGCCTACTGTAAACATTAGTTTCTTTGCACTTCATCTCCTCAACTATTTTATAGGATAAAAATTACTCCTAGCTTCATGGAAATGCTGTGATTGCAAATGCTTGTATGACATCAAGAAATTATCTAACGATGAGCCTTGGCAAATCAATGAGGGGTAAAGTTCACACCCTTGGAGACAGAAGAGCAACAATCTGTAAGAAAAGACTCAGCAGAAAACAACTGGCATTTAAGACTCCCTTGGCAAAACACAACAGTGGTCACATTGTGTTGCGCGACTTTCAAATGCTTAAGGTTTTCATGCCTGCTTTTTGTTTAGTCTGTTGCCCAACTTGGAAGAATCCCTGCAAATGGAGGCTAATGTTAACATGAATAAACAATCTAAAATGCCTAGTGTAACACTAGAGATAGGCTCAGAAAGTCTTCAGCACAATGAATGTTTAAGCTTGTTGCTAGGGAAGGACGATCGATCAACCTTAAGTTTTGGGATTTGGTTTGATTTTTTTATGGCTCTGGTCCTTATACATACAGCCATCTGATACTCTTGAGTATAGCTAAAGGGCATCTGTTATGAAAAGCACCACACATGTAGCTTTACCCACACCTGCCAAAAGCCTTCTGTCGATCAGTCTAGCTACCAGGAAGTACATCACTGTCCATTAATAGCCACATTTTCAGAGCTTGCTCTTCCCTTTTATATCTCAGTGTCAGATATGTCTGATTTCTACTTAGGCAAGCATAATTCTTCTTTTGAATAGTAAGTTTCCATGAATGAATTATAATGTGTTTTCACAATTTGATTATGTTAGCTATTGCAGCCAACACAACATAAGACCATCTCTGATGGGCAGAACTGATGACTTTCAGCTCCAACCAAAGCTGGTCAAACGGTGTGAGAGTCTCCATTCAGGACACACTATAAAACCCACAGAATATGACTATTTGAATTCACAACTAAATGAAGAACATCTCTGTCTCTTTAGGTGCACAATCAGCAGGTTTAAACTGAGGTACCACCATTGATTTCAGTAGTAGTGTAGCAAACTCACTGCCCCCTTTTGACTTTATTGGACCTAATGAAAAGAGCATAAAGTCAAGATTTCTGGCTCTTAGTGGGGACAAAATGAAAAAAAAGAAAAGAGAGACCTTTAGGTATTAGATAGTAGCACTGAGAGATCAGAGTAATAAATGCCATATGGAAAATTTAGAAAGGCCTGTAACAAGTATGGGGGAGCGTAGCATAGAGTCTGTAAGCAATTTATCAGTGGCATAGACCTCCAGTTCACTGTAACCTCTTTTCTCAACTTAATAGAGTTGATGCTAAAGCATTAAAGCTGCTTGTCATTATTATACTTTCCCTAAGATTTTCGTTAAGTGTTGCAGAATGAAATATTTTTTCAAAAACATTCAGAAATTTGACACAAATTACTAAGAATTTTTTTCCTTAAAAGAACACAATGTCTTTTCCTTAAAAAGCCCCAAAACTATAACTGAATAGTTCTTTTTCAGTGTACAAAAAGCAGTCTCACATGGCTGGAAAACCAAGAAGATACATTGCAGAATAGAAAAAGAACTATCCTATAAAAACTGACCTTAAGGTTTCCATGTATTTGTATTTGATAAATTCAAGTATGTCTCATACTCCTAACACTCAGAAGTAAATGTTCAAAAGTTTCCGTTACAAAAGCCATCACTTGATCTCAAGGACTACATCTAAGGTACTCTATTTTTTAAAATGTTTTATATTATGTTTTGCAGTACATGAGCTGGGCAACTAACTGTATGCAAATACTTATTTTCCTTTTCTCTTCAGAAACTTTCTTCTAGACTGACTATTTTTTCCAACATGAAAAGATATTACTGCTTCCTACACTCCTTGCTGCTTTTTCGTCACAGCTGCTAGACTATGAGTTTATCAAAATTAACTTTAACATTAGAAGCAGCAAATGAACATGGAGAGGTAAAGTTAAAAGCATTACAGTATATTTCTTATATTGTAGATATTTGCAGTGGAAATTCACTGCTGCCATGAGAATATCTGAACAGACAATGCAGTATTTCACTTACAACTTTATACTAATGAATAGCTACAAGTACTATTTTATTATTTTCACAGATGGAGGCTACAAGCACTTCTTCTAATTCTTAATTCTTTTGTAAACTGAAAAAAGAAATTAACATATTGTTGTCAATATGCTGTTTCTGTTTCACCAAGACTGACCATTTCTAGCTGTGTCTGATCCACAGGTAGACAACACCGGGTAAGGCTGTTATGCTCATCCATAGCATCAGTAGGAGGTGCTGTTTGTATATTATGTTAAGAGGTTAATTTTTAGAAGATATACTGCAATTATGTCTCTATTGAGCTCCATGACATCTCATAGTGCATCACAAGACACTGTGAAACCTTCCTGTATTATTTGTTTAAGCCTTATAATTGCTGCTGTCTGTATTGACCCATGCAAGTTATTTCTCTTTTTCAGCTTTCCTGCCCTGATGGTGGATGGTGACATTGTAAACACTGTCTGGATGAGGTGGGGTTATAATTTGGTTCTGGGTTAATTATAAATGTATGAATTCTTCAGTTCAAACTCAGATCATGATCATTCTGTCTATCACTCACTTTATCTGAACTGATTCAATGTACCTAGGAACGGTGTCCCCTACTGCCAGTAATTCAGCTATGATAACATGAGTTGTTTATAAACATTTAGTATTGTATTACTGGTTCTAATGATTGCACAGTCTGACTGCAGCTTACCTTTCCAAATTATTTATTGGATAGCTTGAGGTTATGATGACTAAAATATGCATACAAGGACATAGCTGTAGTGTCTTGCTCTATTAAAAAAAATTAAAAATCAACAAACAGAAAAACCAGATTATTAAGATTATGTTACCATATTTTTTCTCAAGTTCTACTTGCTTTAATTCAATATGTACAATAAAGTACATTAGATTTTACTCAGTTCCATAAAGTTGTTACCAGTCTTAAGTTAGCTGTAAGGCTTGGATCACACTTGTTTGAACACAGTATTTTCTCCCTTCATCTGAAGCCTTGCATCTATAAAATCTATTAAGGACTTGTTTTTCATTTTGTGTGATCAGAAACATTGTGGACAGGTGGGTCTTGTTTGTTTTGGCCAGCATCAATGTATAAGAAAGAAATATTGATGTGTGAAGGGCAGGCTTTTCCAGATCAGAAAAGTATGAGGTTAATTAGGATGATGCCATCTGCAGTAGCTTTCAAGGTGGAGTCACTGACGTGACTTATGTATAAATTAATCTGATTCTTCTCCTCTGACATATCTGTTTCAGAGTCAGTAAACACTCCTGCTCTTTCAGAAACTCAAATTCTGTCCCAAAGGGAAAACATGAGAGGCCTTTTTTTTATTTTTTATTTTTTCCTAAAGATGAGCTAACATTCTCTCTTTTCTAACTTCCACCTTGCTGATAGGAAAGTAAGTGCATAGCTGGTTAACTTTACGTGGATCCAGCAGAAACTGCTCTAATTGAATGTGATTTGTTGCATTGGTCACTCATTTTCTCTTTGCTTCTAGAAGCTGAAGGTTTCTGTAATTTGCATCAGTTAACATTGGCCTTTATTACAAAAACTCAGCTTTCCTAAAACTGAACTTCATGTAGTCACTGCAACCACCCAGATCCTCAGACGAAAATCTGCTTGGCTTTTGCATTTCTTCCAGGAAGCCCTTACTCAAAAGCAGGGTTCATGGTTCTTGCACATTAAAATGATGGAGCGATTCCGAGACTGCTGCAATGGTCCATGTAACATCATCCTCTTCGTGGTTAAATTCTTGCTTTCTCATCAGAAATGAGAAATGGATCAATAAACTCTTCAATGGTCCATTGTATGGCACCCTCCTTACCTTCTCAGGGAGAGGAAAGCTGTGCAGCAAATCTTGAAAACTACAGGTCAGCCATTCTTCATATTTGGTTTTAGTGGTATTTTCAGAGAATCCCTGCCTTCTGCATCCCTAATGGATAAGGTTCGAGCGTCCTTTCCTGATATCCTTTAAGCTACTTAGCTAGCACTATCAGTTTTATCCTACCCATTTCCAGCTCTGACAACGGGAGATGGTCAGCTCTGCATGTATCTAGGAAGTACTCCATACTTCAGGAATGCCAACAAGAAATATCTGAGAGATTTTCATCTTCAATTATCAAAGCCTGAATAGTGACAATGGAGCAGAATGTGGCATAAAGTCTACCTTCGAATAAAATAAAAAAGTATATTTTAAAATTTAGTTAACTCCTCAGGGGGCCAATTTTGTGAACACTAATGAACTCTTACTGACTTCACTGCTACAGATATTTTTGGGGAAGTTTAACCAGATAGGAAAAAGCCTAGCAATAATACACAATGTCTACAATTCTGTTCAATCCAGGTCTCCCAACTGTATTCCTCTTCAGTTACAGAAAGATTATTATCAATTCCACTTCCCTTTGGCATACATTAAATACTCAGGGTTTATACTACCAGCAACCTGCAAAATATTTGTTTCAAGACTGCTGCTGCTACATCTGTGAGGCATTTCTCTCTATAATGTCCCCAGATTCTTCTGTTTTGTGGATTAAAGCTATTCATACCAACCAGTGAAAAAAGTTTTTAATCGAGTAATTTGACTGTGACAACAAAACCAAAAAAAATGTGTTCACATGCCACTCCAGTAGTGGTTCCTCCGTTTTTCTTTTTTTTTTTTTTTCTTTTCAACATGAGCAATTCTAGGCCAGGAGGCCAGGTAATAAAAGTATATATTGCCCATGTCATGGTTTAACACCAGCCTGCAACTAAACACCATACACTCCTAGTGGGATGAGGGAGAGAATGGGAAGAGTAAAAATGAGAAAACTCCTGAGTTAAGATAAAGACAGTATAATAGGTAAATCAAATGCCTAACACACAAGCAAAGCAAAACAAATAATTCATTCACTCCTTCTCATCATCAGAAAGCTGTTCAGCCATCTCCAGGACAGCTGGGCTCCATCACATATAAAGGTTACTTGGGAAGACAAACTCCATCACTCCAAAAGTCCCTCCTGCCTCCTTCTTCCCCCAGCTTTATATGCTGAGCATGATGCCATGTCATATGTAATATCTTTTGGTCAGCTGGAGTCAGCTCTGCCAGCTGTGTCCCCTCCCCACTTCTGGTGCACCCCCAGCCTACTCGCTGGTGGAGTGGGATGAGAAGCAGAAAAAGCCTTGACTGTGCAAGGACTGCACAGCTGTAACTAAAACATCCCTGAATTATCAACACTGTTTTCAGCACAAATCCAAAACACAGTCCCATATCATCTATTATGAAGAAATTTAACTCTATCCCAGGCAAAACCAGCACAGTCTAAGGGGCAGCCAAGAGGGAGATGGAGGTGAGCAGCAGCAGGAGTTGCAGCACCAACTCTGTACCACGGTTTGGAGCTCTGGCAGCCCCTGTGAGGTCAGAGGATTGCAGGAGGCAGTGGCCTTCCTCACAGCAGGTCTCCTTCTTCCTTCCAACCTTACTCTGCTGGAGTCAAGGCCTGAGCTGTCTCAAGGAGCAACCAAGACGAGAACAGAAAGGTACCAGAAGTATCTGCTCTGGGGTAGAGAGTCAGGGAGAATTACATTTTCAAGTTAAAAACTGTTTTAGGATCTTTTCCAGTACTGGACTTTACAAGTTAGAGAAGCTTTTGCCTTTCTCAGAGTGTCTTCTTGAGCTATCCCAGGACAGATGGCTGAGTGAGCAGCACTGAGGATGGATGGAGAAGCACTGCTGTCAGATCCACCCCCAGGGCAAAGCTCCCAGCTGTTCTGCTGAAGAAACACTTTCCACTGTATGTATGTGCCTGACTGTGCTCTCCCCAGTGCAAACCAATGGGCCTGCCTGGTCAACAGGACAACACTACAGACCTTCATAACCATCATGCTCAGTTTTACCCTTCCAAAACTGTTGCCAATTATGGACAAGGGGTTCCTGTATGTCCTGGTTTGAGTGAGAACAGAAGTAATTCTATTCAGTGATTTTACTTTTCATCTCAGTTCTTCTAACTAATTGCACTGTCTGGTGTTAGCAGCAAGTTTTTGCAGACAGTGTCTGCTGCTGGCAGTGATAACACCCCGTGTTTAGAGTTAGTACCAAGGGTTGGTGTGCAGACCAAGGCCACTGCTGGATCTTGTGCACCACGTTGCGGGGTGCAGAAAATAGAAGGCCACACCTGCAGGGAGAAGTGGACAGGACAGATGACCCTAAACTGACCAACAAGTTATTCCATTCCATAGATGTCATATTTGGTATAAAGCTGAGGGACCAAGAGGGTGTCATGCTTCTCTGTGCTCTCTTGTCCTGCTTTGTCAGCTTTGCTTGGCTTGGCTCAGGTCCTCTTCCAGTTTATTCTTTGGAGTGTCCAAGGAGGACTCTGTCCATTTTGCCTTCAATCCCAATCGGTGTGTTCCTGAATCTGGTACCAGAATCCAGCTCCTATACCCAGCTCCCATCTGCTGCTGGGCCCAGTCTGGGATAAGCCCAGTGCCCGCTCCACAGCATCAGTGGTGATGGTGATGTAATTACCACGATGGGGTTGGGTTCTGTATTGGTTTTATATATTATATATTCAACTTTTATTACTATTATTATTCATTTTCATTCAAACTGTTCTTGTTTCCTTTTCTGAGTCTCTCTCCCTTTTTCTCTTCCCCTTTGGGGAGGGAGAGGGGTTAACAGAGAGCACTGTTATAGGTCTAAGGGGCTGCCCCAAACATAAACACTGATACACTGCAGTGTATCAGACAGGCTTGGGGAGCAGGGTTTGCTCCCATCCTTCAGCATGGCTGAGTCTTGAAATTCTGGTCTCTATATGCACAATACATCTAACGGTCATGTGGGATTAGTACTGCCACAGATCAGTCATAACCTCTCTTGACCAAGACCTCCTCTGCTTGATGAAAGACTAATCTGGGTGACAACCACAAGTCAGGTGAGAAAAGGCCTTGCCTGTTTTGAATACTTGCTCCCAAGTGGCACAGTCTGTACCCTGAGCACCAAGCTTGGCTGTTTTATTTCCACGATGAAACAAGTTCTGGAAGGAGCCTTCAAAGTTATGTGCTGAGGAACAGTAGTGCATGCAAAAAAAAGAAATACTGCAATTGCAACAGCTTCTGGATAACCTCTGTTGGTGTGCATGGCATAGAAAGCCACCGAGTATTTCTTATGTGCCACATTTAGCACAGCTCAGTGCTAAGCATGGTGCAGGCTCTAAGCCAGTGATGGGAAGGGCAGTAGACACAAAAGACTATAGGATAAGTATTAAGGCAGGGACCACTCCAAGGTACATGGGGTGAGAATGAGGCCCATTTGCTGCAGAATATGATAGACAGAAATTGGGCCCATGACTGCCAAGTTTTATGTATCATTGCTAAATGTCCCAAATAATGCCTATTTCTTACACTACCTAGTAAAATGTGTTTCAGCTACTAAAACGTTACCTATTTCCTATGTTTTCACAGTTTTGAAAAACTTTTCCAAATACTTAGGAGAAGGTGTTGGAAATATGTTTATATGGTAAGTCTGATCTGAAATGCATTGGACCCAGCACATATCTGCCATGCACAAAGCAGTGCCAGCTCAGAAGGACTGCAGAACTGAAGATGATTTATGGACCTCAGCCACCCTGTCTGTGTGGGTTGTGAAGAACCACTTTCAAAGTCTGCGCCTAAAATAATTTCAGATTTGATCTTCTCTTCATTGTAAAGTCCCTTGGACAAAATGGAGCCAAGTGGTAAGTATGGTATTAGAAAGGCCCCACTGATTGGTGTGTAAGAGAAACATGAACACCTAGTGCTTATATAATGTGAAAAGAAGAAAGGGGGGAAATGGGCCTAAAGGCTTGAAAAAATTTTATCTGCAGCAAATGGGCAATCTTCACATTTCACCCATTTCAGTATCAGTCTTTTTTCTGGTGTGATTCTGGCACTACACATGATATCTTTGAGAAAAAAAATAACTTCTAATTAAAGATTTAATGTGATGGAGCATTCATACTAAAAAGTAATTGTATTGGCTCAAGTGCTATTAAAAAGATATACACAAGAGAGTGATTGCATCACTTTCTCCTAAATCAAGCCAACTGCCACAGCTGCTGAGCAGAAGTGCAAGATTGCAGAACAGGAACAATAGAGGAAAACTGCAACAGCTCGTGAGGAGGTGGATCACCACAGAAAATTCCCCTCCTGTCTATGGCGACTTTGTAACACAAGGAGTTAATGTTCTGGAGAGGTTCGCAGAGGATGTGGCAGGTCCTTTTCATAAAACCTTCCAAAAAGCGTGGCTGTTACAAGTGGTTTTGATGTGCCATGCTTACTTTGAAGACGTCCATCATGTAGCACCTAGTTGAAAAGAGAAATGACACTAATAGTTCACCAACAGAAGCCTCTTACATGAAGGTAATCTAAGGTTTATGAATTAAAAGATATTTTGGCAAAAATACATTTTGAAATTAAAAAAAAAAAAATCCTGAGAAACCCTCAAAAATACCTTGAGCATTTTTAACTGCATCGGATTTCTGCTCCTGTGTGTGATAGTCATTAGCAATTTTTCTTACTTGGATAGTTTCTCAGTATATTTATGTATTTCTCTCCTAAAATGCCCATCAGCAGAATCCTTTAGAAAATAACTTCTTGAAAGCTGCTATTTATAGATTTGAGACCTGAAGTGGGAAGGCATATTTGCTAAAGAAAACTCTAAGGAGATTCTCGGCCTTAACATTTACATGTTCTCATCAGTATGGATTAATTCAATCCATTCATTTGAATGTCCCCTTGAGTTATGGTCTGCAGAACCAAAGACTTGGTTCTTGGATGGGACTCTGCTGCCATTATTGATTTCCAGCAACTTGTGTCAAATAACTCCAGGGTGTCCCATTACCTCAAACTCCCCAGGCGCCAGCTGCACCCCACTGTACAAGACTTCTGGAAAGACGTAGTTGGTGCCAAATGTGCCGCTGAGGGAGAACATCTCAAACTTGGTCTGAGCTGTCTCCACTGGCTGCCCACACGTGTTCAGGTCTGTGCTCTTGCACTTGAGCAGCGTGCATATCTGCGGGGAGGAGAAGACAGCATATTTAGCAAATGCTCTGGTAGGAAAGCCTTGTGTCATCAAAGGAAGTGTGTGTCAGAACAGGTGACCATCACAGGATCTTTCATAATCTTTAAGCAACTCCTTTTTGGCTGTAGCTTACTTTTTCACCCCTTGATCTAATTGGAGGTATTCCAGACCTCGACTTAGTAGTTAGAAATAACCTGTTCCTGATGTAAGTGCTGGCAGAGCAACTTATTTCATCCCTGAAGCCGAATCCTGTCCCTCCCACTAATTCTTCCAATTGTCATTTCTCTTGTTTGAATGTTTTTTTCCAACATGTCTTAGTAGGATAAATCTGTGAATGGAAATTTTAGGCAAATGAAACAAAGTCCTCCTCATGGGTACGTTGTGGAACTGTACACATGGGTGCCCTTACTGGTATTTATGTATGTTGCTAATGACAATTCATTAGATGGCCTGGTAGTCCATGGGAAATCTGTATTTATGTTTTACATCCAGTTCCTAGTGAATACACATCAAGGTGATGAAGTTAGTGTCCTCTGTTACAGTTTAGTGTTAGCAGTTACAGCATAGAGAGAAAAGTAGGAATGACAGTGTTTTCCTTTTGTCCTTGATTATCCAGATGATAAATGTTTATGAATAAATATAAAATATAAAATAAATATAAATGTTTATGACATCATGAAGAAATACGATGCTAGCACATCTGTGAAGATTCAAAGGATGTTGGCTGGTTTTACTGACAAGTGATGGAGTTTTCCTATTTATGTCAGATATTGGGGCATAGAAGAAGCCTATTTGCAAACATCAGAAGTATTATTCATCAGCAAATACAGTTTTGTGTTGAAATGCAAGTGGCAGAGAAATAAAGAATAAAATTACCTCCGTATGTTCTGAGGAAATGAAAATAAAAAAAAAGGAAGAGTAGAAATTCCTGTCTTCGCTAGAAAATTCATTACAGGTAGAGACAATCTGGAAGCTTTCACAATCACTGAAATGAATTTTCCAAGTGAGCTCATGAAGAACTGAATTTATTCAATCTATTTTCTTAAATGTATTAGATGAGGTGTTTGCTGGCAAAGACCTCCTCCTATATCCTGTACCAGCTGACATGCAAAGGCCATGTTGACAGACAGAAGTAACTAACTAGAAAAAGAATATCCTGTTGGCACAATAACTTCATTATGAAGGCAAAGAAGGTTTCTAATGTGGCTTTAAGCAAGTTAAACAGGATGTAACTTGCTGTCTTCCCAAACATTTGATTAAAAGAAAGGAAGTCATAGGCCACTTCAGTAAACTTCATTGCTATGATTTGAGTTGTGACAAAAAACTTACATCTCTGTGACTCTAAACTATCAGAATGTCTCATAAAGATAGGATCAATGGATTTTTTAACAGCAACTGTTTGATGAAGATTACAGAGGCAATTCAGAACAGATACTGTGGATAGTCACAAAAGAAGGCCTAAATTTAGGCGATACTGCAGGCCTAAGAAAATAATGTGCACACTCAGGGAACTTCAAAGAGGTTTAGAGACCTCTCCACTGCATTTTCTGAGTTTAAAGGTAAGCAGGTTTGGACATTTTAGCAACTGATTCCCATTGCTAACAAATACGACACCAGGACTCCAGCATACAAGGAAGTAATTGTCTTTTTTCCCCATGGAGATGAAGGTTTCTTCCCATAAAGAAGCTTCCTAAAATAACTACCCACCTCCCCCGCCCCCCAAAAAAATCATTACCTGCAGATAATATTGTCCTTCAACAACATGAAGCCCATCAAAAGCACCCAGCACATAAACTTCATCTTCTCGTTTCCCTGCCATCTTGTAGCCCAAGTGACAGCAAAGGTCTTTCTGGCAAACAGTGAGATTCCCCTCAGGCTTAGTGAGCTCAGTAAGAGTGAACAGGTCGTGGAAGATGAGTCCGCTGAAATCATGGTCATTCTGTGAGGATCTTTCAACATTCGAAGCATATGAACTCCAGTTGACAGCAGGCAGGAAGGCAGGAGAAAGGCGAGGGTGTGAATCTAGTTCAGCAATGAGGAGATGACCATCCTCAGTTTTCATATTGTAGTAGTATGTTCTGGCTCCATCTGGTGCATAAATACCACTCCCTGAGGAGGGCAAACAGTCAGTCCAAAAAGAATAACACATTTCACATTGTTTTTTTAATTGTCCCTACTGCTAGCTTATTCACTATTTTATAAATATTACAGAAATTTTAGTCTCACTAAAGGCAACCATTAGCAACCAGGATATAGAGCTCATGCTTTGGCAAAGAATAGCATTTATTTCCCTGGGTGAGCTCTGCTTAGTGTGGCAAAAAGCAGAGGATGCTATATTATGTCTGTATTTATGAACTGCCCAGTTCTCTTTTCTCCTGTATGCAACAAAGTTGCTTGAGAATTCCCTTTTTTTAAGCTAATTGATGTAAAAGGACTAATAGAGACCATCTGAAATGCAACACCAGCAAGTGTGGTCTGTCACCTGGTGAACACAGAAGGTGATAGCAACTGTCCAGACCAGGGTACATTGGCTGAGGACCCCTTCTCACATGGGGAATTCACACCTGACCCATGCCAAGCAACAGAGGGAAATCAAAGATCTGTAATATTCATCACTGCTGAAGAGACATATAAAATGGACAACAAGCAGTAGCCTATCAGGCATTTCAAATGAGAAGCCAATACTATGGTTTCACAGCTCAGTGAAGACAATGGACTAGTTGAAATACACTATTCCATAAGCTAAGCTTTAGAAAACCAGGGCTACTCCTAAAAGAAAATGCAGACTTCTTAACAGGTCTGAAAATCTGTTTTCAAAACTTTTCCATAACTGTGCTAAATACAGCTACAACTACGTCTTTCATTTGGACAGAAAAAATGGAGCCATGTATGTGGTTTACAAGTACATTTGCAGTTTGGCATTCAGTCACAGACTTAGAGGTGGAGAGGAAATGAGTCTACATTTCAGAAGTTTCTAGTGAGGTAGAAGGGGCAGTAAGTCACTACTTCTTTAGAGGTGTTAAAAGAAAGAAAGGAAAATCCTAAGAAGCCAGGGCAAAGAAAAGAAAACACCACAAGTTCTTCTGTGCTTTCTTTGGCACCTGTAGAGACAGGACTTATCAAGTTTCAAATTTGGTGACTAAACTATTCACCTTTTAGATAAAATCACCTTGCAGAACAGGGAGTAAAGATTCATGGTTATGAAGATTTTCAGACACAGTGAGAATTAATTACCTGTCATAGACATTTTGGTGTTGTGTGTATTGGCAGCAAGGAAGTTGACACCCATGCCCATAGCCCAGGCAGAGTGAAACTCAATGGCAGTCAGAAATGGCAGGACATTCATCCAAGCTGTCGGGAAGAGCACAGTGTCCACCTGCAACTCGCTTACCAGGACCACGGCGGGCTCGTGGAAAAGGATGTCAAAGCAAGTGAAGATACCAAACTTCCCAAAGGGAGTCTCAAAGGTGACGGATTCTGGCTCCTTTGGGTAATTAAACTGAGATTCGAACATGAAGAGATTATACTGCAGGGGAAGGAAAAAGCGAAACCTGTTAAAGGTACTTACTGCAATATCCTGGAGTAATTTCTTAAAACTGTTAAGAGAGAAGTTTTTTTGTCCTGTGTTTGGAGCCTTCACATGTAGGAAGTCAGGTTAAAATTGTATGATGACCATAGTGCCCAGAAAATAGATATGGGGAGACACATATTGCCCTGGCATCCAGCTAGGAAGGTAACTGACAATCTACAGGTCTGTTGGTGTCAGGCGCCTGCAACTCCCATAAAAATAATCTCTGCATTCTCCCCACCTAGTTTATAATTCTGGTGACCAAAAAGACACACAGAAAAGAAGTAATAATGGAAGAGAAACATGGAGAATCTGGTGACAATGGACAGGATTGGTGACCTTGGTGTGGAGATACACAGGACTGGAAGCACACAGCACCAGCAAGAAGTATGAAACAGTATTAGGAAACTGCAAAGCAGAGAAAAAACAAAGGCTGTGATGATGGGGGAAAGGCAGTTGATCTCAGCCAAGAGAAAAATACAATATTGCAACATTATCAGCTTTCCAACACTTTCCTTCTTCCTCTGCTTCACATTTACTAAAAGAGTCTTTAATCTCCACAGGGCCTGGACAACAAATGTGCACTGATCCAGAAAAGAGGTTCAAGTTTATGGAACAGGGGGATTAACAGAGAGCATCTGTTACAGGTCTAAAGTGCCACCCTGACCCTAAACCGTGACAGGGTGGTGGCACACAGGGGACCAGAGTAACACTATCAATGTCCCATTCACACAGTTTGCTCACAAACAAATACCTTGGCATTATCTCTGAAGAAACAGGTGAAATACTGGGCCCACAATGCAATAACTGACTTCAGTCTAGCCATGTTAGCATGATATATAGCACATGACTCCCAAACAACTTTGATGAAACCTGCAGGTAGGCACATAAAACTGAAAGAAGACAGTTTCATTGGGTACAAATGTTTCCATGCTTTCATCTCTTTTTACACCCAACTTAGCTCCATGGCTTTGTCCAGATAATTCCATTATGCAAAACATGTGCTGAAAAATCAGCTGAAAAAAGAACTGATAGGAAAGTGCCTGTCTTCCTTAAACCAGACTGCTCATCTAAGATGCAGATGAACATTTTAAAATCCTGGAATATGAAATTGTAGTCTGGTAAAAACCTGGCACTGAAAACTAAAGCTGCTTAAGCAGCAGGAATTCCAGTAATAGGGAGTTAATGAACTGAGGAAATCAGCCAAAACCATATGCCACTAAATTGGACCTAAGCAATCATTTTTCATTCTAGTTTGTTTTGAGAAACATGACAACAAATAAAAATTTGGAGTTAACACTTCAGAGGAAGAGAGAGATTCTTTTAAATTATAAGCAGAAGCAAGAATCTGCCATGGAAAAATGACTGCAATTTAATTTTCTTGTCAAATGGAAACATTTGGAAGTAGTGGAAAAACTGACTTTCTGAGACTACTTTACCTTGTGGTATCGAGCCACCAGTTTCCCCTCTGCGTCAAAGACGACATTGGTATTGTACTGATAGCGACCATCACTGGGGCAGTTGGGATCACTGGAGTTACACGGCTTCTTGTCCCCAATATTTGCGACCACATAGATGGAGTTATTCCTGGCCATGCAGCTGAGTCTTTCCTGCACTGGGGCAGGAGCAAATCTAATGTATTTTAGGAAAAAAAAAAAAAAAAAAAAAAAAAAAAAAAGAAAAAAAAAAAAGAAAAGGAAAATACTATCAAAATCTGTGCTGTCAGTGGTGTCCATCATGGGAGTGCTGAGGGCACACCAGTGGCACCTTCCATCCTGCAGTCATGGCAGGGCAGGCAGACGTACAGAGTTGCAGCAGCACTCCCTCAGATTGCTTCCTGCACATTATGGTAGGTTTTGGAGCCTCCCATTGGAGGCAATTATCTGGGAAAGAGCAGGAGAAGAATTGCTAAGCAGAGGAAAAGACTAACTTGGTGTCACATGTAGAATATCTTAGAGTCTGGCATAATGGCACCTGAGGATGTAGCTCCGGGACCTGGACACACCAAGTAGAGTCAAGGTGTGGAATAGCTGCAACATCATCTAGCTGAATGTGTCCCTGCTCATTCAGGAAGGTGTTGAACTAGATCTCTAAGGTCCCTTCCAACCTAAAGCATTCTATGATTCTATGATGTAGTCAAGGCAATTCATGTTGCATGGATGGGAAGGCACAGTCCTCTAGCCATGGCATGAACAGCACTGAGATACTAATTTCAAGATGTGGCATGCCATGTGCCATAAACTGGTAGCACCTCTGAAGCACCTGTACCAGGCCATAAAGAAAGCAGGCATCCCCCTCTATAAAGTAGCAATACATACGGCTTTGCAAGGTATATGTAGGCCACGTAGAAGGACCATCACACAAGATACATATATAGCACCAAGGAACAGGGCATTCCAGACTTTGATAGCAGGTGCTATATTCCCACGAGCTGCTAATGAACCACCTGATTTAGAACAGTAAAGAGACACACAGGTCATCTTCACAAAAATGAAGTGAATTTAGTCCAGAATGAACTGGACTAAAGACCTGCTTAGACACGCTGCCACCTTACAGTCACTGAAAGACTGTATTTTAGCTACTTATGTCTCAGTAAAAAGCTGCACGACCTGCACTTTTTCCCATTGTGAATCTTCCTCTTGGGATCACTGAAGAATTATAACCTCACAGATGTAGTAACATGATCTAAGCACCTCATCACTGAGCAAGCGCAGAAAGCTATGGTGAAAAAGGCAGACCACAGCTTTAGTTCCCTGGTTGAACACTTACTGTGTGCTGTATGGATCTGAAGTCTAGCACTCAACTGTAGGTTAGCTTGTCCATCCTGGAAGATGACACTTGAATGGCAGATCAAGTTCTATAGCTCAGACACTCTAACGATTTAAACTTGTATTTGATCTTAATTGTGAAAAACTAAAAGTTTCTGAGTTTGTATCACTCAGAGGTTTGGACTTTGACTACTGACCTCATCAAACCTGTTATTGAGTTGCTCAGAAACTACTTCTTGGCAGTCCACAAAAGTGGCATGTCTGCTTTTGTATGAACATGCAATTTATGAAAAACCAACCAGCAAAACAAATAAAAACTAGTATTAAGAATTTACAATCAATTGTATTCAAAATAGTGTGAAAAAAAAATGCAAACAAAATGAGTAGCAGCATATTCTGGAATCAAAGCATTTCCAAGTGAAAAAAAAACAACAAACACCACTTTTCCTTTATATTCAGTAGCCCAAAGTCTGTATATTGTTTGAAATTCTCTTTAAAATGTCTAATTCAAAAAGCAATTTTTAACAGGGTTCCCTCATCAATTAGTCATGGAGTACTATATATTTTATAATGTAAATTACCTTCATTTATGACTTTAATTGAAAAATACTCTCATGTCAAAAGCATTAGCATTCTTAGGCATTTACTGGGAGTCGCTCATGACACCATGAGACACCAGACAGAAGCCACATAAATCACTGCAGAAGGAATTACCTCGTGGGGTCCGTGCAG
>JANIJG010006002.1:18267-30067 GCA_024611175.1 Megaceryle torquata
TGCTTACTACAAATATACAAGTAAATAACTTGTATATTACACATATATATGTATAATCTGTGTTGCTTCCTTTTTTTTTTTTATTTTGAATTCTTCCAGTTGAAAGTTACTGTGCTTTATATTTCTTAGGACATAGTAGAATGTCTGGTAAAGTTATGTTGGCAGTGTTTTTTACGTTTGCAGGCCTTTCCAAATGACTTGAAATGCACTTGAAACACAACAAATGCAAACAAATGAAATTACTGTCTAGCTTTTTCTGGCACCTACTGAGCTATTCTTACTATATTGACTATATATGATCACACCATATATAAAGATTCTGGTTTAGTAATCATTGTAGTGTTTTTGGAAAACAAACAAACAACAACAAAAAAATTCCCACAAGCAAACAAAACCATAAAACCAAACAAAAACCCAACCAGAATCTTGTTCCTAGACAGACAAAGGGTGAAGGAAGAAGAGACGAACAAAGTATCATGTGGGTATTTTTTCTGTTGAATTCTGCTGAAATTTTAAAGAGGTGATTAAGGGGTTGCATTGCTCCATTATGAAATTTCACTTTCCTTTTGAAAGCAAGCTATTAATTTAATTTAGTATCTCCCCAAGCTACATATTCAGTAGAAATGGCTTTATGACATCTAGAGGAAGGATCTAGTATGGAAAATGTTTTCAAATGAAAACTTCTTAATAGAATTAAGCATCAGCATCCCAGTCTTATGAATGATAAATGGAACGTTAAATTGGACAATTCAGATTCCTGAACAAAGTGCAGTAGAAAATTTGTCACAGAAAATGGTCTCGTATTTCAGGTTTCATGTGTTTCCTTTTTTGAAAGCAGAATGTTTCAGGTTCTGCTTCTGAAATGTACAGATAGAAAGGATATGATTTCAGATAGTTGTGGGGTTTGTTTTTTGGTTTGTGGGTTGTTTTTTTTTTTTACTTTTCTCTCCCCCCCTCCCCTCCAATAGAAACAGGTGGATAAATATGAATGGAATTCTTGGATATCCAGATATGAGAAAGGTGGGCAAAAAATCAAGTTAAATTTAATTCTAAACTAGTCCAGAACATGCAGTCCTTTCCTGTGTGACAAAAATAAGCAAACTTGGATAGCAGTCAGTTTGAAAATTTAGTGTGCATAGAGGGACATATGGATGTGAAAACATGATGTGAAAACATAAGTAATGACAAGTATTTTTCCTTTTATTTCAGCTAAAAATTAGAAATGCTGGGTTTAGCAATGAAAGTTACCTTTTGTTTCAGTGGCATACACAATTTTGTAAGTGAATCAACATTAAAATTGCATCTAATCATATTTCCCCCCCAGCTCCTAAAGGGAAATTGTTGTTTTTGTTTAAGAAAAAAAAAAAATCTGCCTCACAGGTTGATTAAAATTAACTTTTTTTGAACCTAAAAATAGCAAAGCAAATAATACTATCTGAATTAAATCAAGTAACCTTGATCAAACAATTAAGTCACCCTCTATTAAATCAATATTTGCTGATACTAATACTGGAGCTAGTTCCAGTAGTTGGGATTACAGCCACTGATTCAGTTTCTTTATTAGTAGTAATTAGGCTGCAGTCTTACCCTAGTACTACTTCTCAAAGGTAGTAGTTACCTGACTTGTAGAAACTGGCCTAGATACCTTCAGTCCACACTCTACATGCTGTTAAAGCTGCATTCTAAGGCTGAAGGCGCTTTCTGATGGTGTGACTTCATAAGGGTTGAAACAAGTTCAGGTGCATGTTGCCACAACTTAGATCTAACTGTTGTGGAATCACAGCTTAAGCCTATTTTAGCAAACATTTTTTGGTGATGTAAACTCTTAACAAAAACAGTGAGAGTTCCTGCTCTTTGACTATCAGTATATGCTCTTTGGACTTTTTCTCAGGATGCTACTGCAATGCCACTTTTGTGGCAGCTTTATTTCACAGTGGGTTCTTCTAAGCCCAGTAGCATTCTGACCATCCTCAGTAGCATATATAGTAGGGCACGTAACTGTGACAAATTAGGAATTAGTTTGCTCTGATGCACTTATGTGACCATGAAGCTCTATACTGGACCTTTATTTATTCTCTTTTTCACTTGTGTAATATGTTCTTTGCTTCTTGGATCTGGTTGTGTTCTTTTGGCTGTTCTCCTTAAACAATCTTATATAGGCTGATCTGATGCTTATTCATATTTGGGGGAGGATTTTTTTTGGCATGCTCTCTAGTTTGCAGTAATATCTCAGTGTTTGTTTTGGTCTGGAATTAGCTGATCAGAAATTACTTATTATCCAGATCTAGAAGGATGTTTTGGTTCAGATCTAGTGCTCCATTATCCAGGATATGACTAATGAACATACATACCGATGTGGGAGATGCAACAGCAAAATTGGAGTAACAACAAATCATGAAGTTTGATAATGGGACTTCAGGGCTTCCGACTAGACTACCTTAATATTCCCTTCTGACCTTAAAAATTTTTTACATTACTTTTGAATCTATGCTTGTTAGCAAAAAAGCAACATGCTTCTGAGGACATTATTAGGAATAAAAGATGGATTATTTTCCTTTTGAAAGATAGGCCACAAAGAAAATTGCTAAAATGTAAATTATAGAACTGTTGCTTTTGTCTGTAACGGCTAGACCAGCATCAAGGTAAATGGAGAAAGTTCTCAAAGGAACACTAAGACTCTGAGGCTACCATGTAATTTGCAATTTTACTTCTTGTTTTTGTATGAAAACTAGTATGGGAAATGATGCACTTAGTGGCATGAAATGTAGTGATCAGGGAAAAAAAACCCAACATTCAGGGATCACTGTCTGTGAATCTGAAAGGGCTGTTCCTTTTCATTTACATGTGATATTTTTTTTCGAACTTACTACTAAGAAAGATGTCTATCATTATTCATGTAATAATGCAGGTGCAGTGATGTTATTTGGTAGTGATAGGAAAGACCACATAACTAAACCAGCCAATATAGGTCAGTTACAATACTATCAGACCTGGATGATGTTGAGAAAGTCAGTCAAATGGTGATCTGAAACACCATAATACTGTTTGGTTTGGCTACTACCTATGATATGAGGACTTTTTTGAGATAGAGAGCTTTCTTCTCTGTACTACTACTGTCTTTATTAGCAGTCATCTAAATCTACAAGGCAGCTTATTTGTTTCTGTCATGTATTTGAAATGAAGTACCAATATGTAGCTTTTTAATGATATTTTATATGCATAACACAGAATCTTTAAAAATAATTTTTATTGCAGTTATTCTCAGAAGAATCATGATACATAATAGCTAAATTCTGTTATTTCCAAAATGCAATTTTTTTTTTTTTTCAGTGATTAAGAGCTTTTTTTATAAAACTGTATTATCTTACAGGACTATAGCTTTCAGAGGTGGGCTTTTTTGTTATCAATGGTGTAACTTTTTACTGTAATAGAACCAGATTAACGCGGTCACTTGGTTTGATTGCAGATTGGCAAAAGAAAAAGTTATGTATGAAAAAGACGTGAAACAGCAAGAAGAAAAGATTGAAAAAATGAAGGCTGAAGCATGTGATGATTATGGAATTAAGAAGCAGGTAAAGTATCCTAAAACTTGTTTTATAAAAATCCTTATTTGTTTTCCCTTAATTATAGTCAAATAACACATCTGTACCTTTTTCCAGACTCGTGTTATATAAATACAAGACTAAAATCCTGTCGAAGTCATAAGAAATATTTGAAGAAACTTTCTTTACTGTGAAAGCATAAGGACACTGCATACAGGTTACTTAACAAGTGGTGTCAGGATGGCTATCACTCACTAACAGTGTGTATGAGGCCATCATGAACTCTTTCTCAGAAATATAAAGAAGTTGAACATACATGGTCTGAATGCATTTAGGTAAACTAAGTGCTCACTGGTAAATGCAAATCTTACAGCAAAGTGAGAATACTTGATAGCTACTGTGAAGATGAAATATTTCTAGTCTTGAGTGTACTAACATCCCTTTGGTAAAATCAGACCTCAAAGAGAGAGAGCAATGGGTATGCAGCTGAGTCTCTGGCTATGCTCTCTTGTGCATGCTATTAGAACAGGATTGAATTCTTATTGGAAGGTTTCCCATGAAAGATAATGGTTGCAGACAGTTGTTGGTACATGCTTTTTTGGAAGGAGGAGGAATGTCAAGTTTCATTCTCACTAGGAGAAGGCTTGTGTTTGGGAGATATGTGTTTATTCTTTACAGAAGTGTGGCCTGTCTGTGTTTAACTGGGTCCTTTATATTCTTTCAATAAATATGATATCTTTTAACTATGTTGGGTTGTGGGTTTGTTTTTTTGGTTTTTGTTCTTTTTTTATCCCCAAGCAATTCCAAATATTTTCTCTTAAAACTTCACAGATGCTAAAACTGTAAATTAAAATTATTTTCACTTGTTTCAACAGTCTGGTGGCCTCAAAACCTAAGCTACTGTTCTCCCATGTTCATTTTTAAATAATGGAACAATAGGTTAAATTGCTCAAATACAAAACATTAACAAAAACAAGATAGAAAGCTCTTGTAGAACAAGCTAAACCAACTTTTTTATTAAGTTCAGATTTTGTTCATGTGTATATGTCCTGCCTTGCTTTCATTATACCACGGGAAAAGAATTTGTATTTAAATAAGGAGTTGTATTTATAGAGCTGAGCTGTATTCTGCCTCACCATGGACTGAGACTCTTCAGATCCTGAAGAATAGTAGTCTTTCTAAAGATCTGCTGGTGCTAACAAGAACTAATGAATGCAATTCCCTTTTTTACTGAACCCCATTCATCAGATTCTTTGACTGCACTGTGCTATTTCTGCAGTGACCTGCAAGATATCATCAAAGTCAAAAACAGTGGAGGCTGTGAACTTCTGCTCTGACATGAAACGTTGCACAGTACTTGAAGGTACTCTCAGAGACTGATGACAAAAGGCTTCAGTCTTGATTCATTCAGAAATGCACATCAGAAGTAATCAGTTCCTCCAATGACACCTTCCCTTCGTGTTCTTCTAGTGCACTTTGCATTCTGGACATTGTTAATATTTTAGGCTATGAAGAATTTGAAGGCTTGGGAAGAATGTACACACTTTTCATAGGATCAAATATGTTACTCTAAAGAAAGTTATACCAGGAGAATTTGCTTAAAACCATATTTTGGATAGTTAATATTTTGAGATGTTCTTTTGAGAAAAATATCTGTACTTATGCATTTTAAGAATTGCTTTTAGTTAATAATTCCTACTCTGAATAACTGTATTTATTTTAAAAGATTGTTGTAAACTTTATTGCAATAATGAGAATTCCCTGAGACTAAGAGAATAATTCTAAGTATTATTTTAGCTGAGATAACAGCTAAATCATATATATATACAGATCAATCAAGAGCTGAGGGAGAGCTACTTAAAAGTATTACTTACCTCTTAATGGCTACTATTCTCATTTAGCTTTTGAGTTACAAATCAGCAGTAGAACATACAGTTTAATAGTACAGAAGTGACTGTGGAAGATTTTACTTTAAAATTAACAATGCCATTCCTACACCATATGTAGACTTTAGGGTGTGTCTGGTCTTTGAGGGATCAGTCCATCAGTTTTTGGATACTAGCCATCACCTGCATGTCCAGAAAGACTTACTTAATGAGGAGCAGATTTAATATCAGAGGAACAAAAAGGATCATTTTCTTGCAGTGATGGTATTACCAAGTTCGTAACTTGAACGCATCTCTGTATGGCACAAGGACACTTTGTTGCGGTAACCCAGGATAGTTCCCTTCTTCCCATCTGAATATGTGGAGTCCCAAGCATGTTTTATGTTGTTGTCAGCAGTAACCCAGGATAGTTCGCTTCCCCCTTCATCTGCACGTGTCGTTGCACCCAGCATGATGGCAGATCTCAGAATTCAGACAAGAGCATCTTCAGTACATCCACAAGTTCACTAATTAGCAAAACAGGCAATTGTATATGTATGATATGTTAATCAGGGACAGTTTTATTATCCACCTTTGCAGTGCTTTCCATTGAGCTTCACTGTGAAGCAGGGCTCTGCTGCATTGGGTCCCATTTTAATCAGCATCAGTGTCTCGGGGCTCCCAGCGTGGTAACACTAGGCTTTCAGTGAAGCCAGAACTTTCACTCACCGAGTGTTGTGCCTCATCCTTGAGGGTTCTGCACCTGCATTTCACCTGTAACACTTGTATATTACTGTTGTCTCAGGTACAGGTTGTATTTGCACTACTTGCTGTCCCTCAACTTGTGTACTCAGCTGAATTCAAGCTGGTTGAGAACTGCTTGTGGTAGGTTGTATATCACAGGGAAAAAATATCTATCATTATAGGGCAAGGAAGCCTGTTTCCATCACTTACAGTTTATTAAAAGAAAAATAAAATCACTACTATCTGTTTTTTGTGTACAAAAGGCAGATGAGAAATGTAGAATTCAGAAGAAAGCTTGTAATAATTCATTTGGTCCAAATTGGCAGGAAAAAAAAATAAAATTAAGAGCAGTATTTAGGGGAAAAAAGATATGAAAGAAAATTTTTATATCACAAAATCACACTATCTTCAGCTGTGAGACTTGTAGGAAAAAAGGTTATTAAGTATTTTAATAAAATACTAAATTGCAAACATATCAAAACATGAAGTATTTTATACAAATTTATCAGGTTGGTAGAACTTAAGAAAAAGTTTTAGAAGATTTTTTGATTCATTTACACCACCAGGTGTAAATGTATTTTGCATATAGTTTCTGTAGAGGGTCATGAAGGATCCTGGCTGGTAGCATCAAGTAGTACAATTGTACCTTCATGTGGATTTTTTCATAATGAGGCCTTCGTTTCTACAGAGTTGTAGTGATTCTCAATAAATGAAGTTTTTACACAGAGCTTCATAATACATTGTCTGTAAGAGAAACTGTAATCACTTTTGAGTGCAAATTAATGACAGGAACCAGTAGTTTTCTGTATTTCTGTGGTTGTTGATGTTTCTTGTACATAAATAAACATCCTTTCCTAGCTAATGCTTTTATCTTCAGGCTTGTGAGTGTGGGAAAAGCCAGAGGTATCTACTACTTGTTTTCTCTTGGTGGGATTGTAGATACACTCTGGTGTTTTTGTTAACTGTCAGCATTTGTACTGATAAATGATAAATTTTCTTTTTTTTTTTTTTTAAGATATTGTACAGTTCTAAATTAATTATCAAGTAATGTGATTTCTAGATTAATTAAAAATCCAGTGGATTTAACATAGAATTTAATATATGACAGAGAGCACATAGCAAAACATACTTTATGTACTCCTAATAAACAGTTTTTCACAAGTATAAGTGAAACCAGAATTTTTTTTTTTGCCTTTTTTTTTTCTTTTTTTTTTTTTTTTTTTTCTTTTTTGACTGAAAGGTAGAGTACCTCCTGAAACAGCTAAAAAGTAGTACGTTTGGAAACAATCTATATTGGTTTGGAAAATTATAGTGCAAGATTAACATTTGCTGGTGATCTTGTTACTGGAAAAGTTCTTGCTGAAAGGGACATTGTAATGTTCTTTAACTTTTCCATTTTTATATGTCTATTTAGCCACTAAGAAATATTCCCATTAGCTTGGTTGAGTTTTTACTTTTTAGCTCTTTTTGCCCCTGATCTATTTCCTTCAAAGCTTCATTCTTCTCTCCAATAGTAAGATTAGTTGAAACATAATTTTACTTCAGTCTGGGTATTTTACTTTTTTTTTTTTCTCCTAAGAATAGATGATCTTTGCTTAATAATCTGAACTCTAGCTCTAGTTGCTTATGTAAAGAAGCAGTGGAAATGCTATATGAAGAGTCTAATGCTCCCCCTTATGTATTTGGATAGTCTCCTTAACAAGCACAGTTTGTTTCTTTAAAAGCTATCAACTTGGAATTCTCTATTAAGTACACAGTAATATTCCTAACTTACAACTGGTATTAAAGATGCTTTGAAACTTTGATTTTTGTTACCTAATGTGCTTTCTGAAAGAGACCAGATGACAAAAAAATCAGCACTGTGATTTTCCTTTTTTCCTTCTATTTTCCAAAGGCTGTTTTCCGTTTTATTTAGGCAGTTGTAAGTACCTCTTGGATTCCAGGCTTTATGCTGAAGATTAAAGGCTCCTGTGCACTATTTCAAATATGTTAGCATGGCAACATTCCTATGATAGAAAGGACCTGCCACTATAATGGGACGTGATATATTTCTTATTAAGTTAGACTCACTTTTCCTATGCTCAAGGCAGGAGGTGAAATCTGGACTTGACTTTTCTGCTTTCAAGGGAGATTCCCATGTCTGTGCTACTTTCTGTTTTAGCACAAATATTTCCCCAGATATTTCACCTCCACAAAATAGGTGGGGGATTCCTCACAAATCTAAGCTTATTCTAAAATTTCTCCTAAAGATACTGATACTGTTTAGCAAAGTGTGCATTACATTAAGCACAAATTCAGGATCTGTATCTTAACAACAGCAACGACAACAACAACAACAACAACAACAACAACAACAAAAACCAAAAAAAACCCAAAAAAAAACCAGGAAAAAAATACCCAACCCTCTCCACCTCTCCCCCAAGCTTAGCCTCCCCCATAAAAAGTTGAGGCAGTGCAGAAAGAAAAGTTGGCTATTTGTTCTAACAAGGTCGAGCCATTCTTTTTGGGAAATTCACTCTTTCATTTGTTGCTTTTTTCCTTATGCCAGTCCCAAATAAACCTTTTGCAGTCTCTCACCTGTTTACAGGGTGAGGTTTGTACTTGCATCAATATGGATCTGTTCAGGTAGAATTTTTCAGTTGCTGGAAGGAAATGTGCTACCTGCTGATTAAATTACAAGTTTTTGTAATTAATAATTCTATTATCATCCCCTTCGGTTAGTTTTAAAGGAGCAATGTCTGTAATTTATGATGCAGTGTATTTAATTAAAAACATTTTCAGTGGAGGACATGTAGTTTTGCTTCTTTCCTCTGAAAAGTATCTCCACTTTTTTTCTTTGAGTCATGTGGTGTCCTCCCTCCTCTGTGTGCCACTGACAATGAAGAAAACCTGACAGTTGTACATTACTGGAGAAGAGCCAGTGACAAATTGGTCTCCAAAAAGACCAAAGGACCTTTCAGCCTTTTATGTCCTAAAATGATATGCTGTAGAAGAAACAGGATTAGCCCTCACCTGAGAGTTGCTGCAGAGAAAGCTCATTTGAAATACTGAGGCAATAGATCTAGAGAGTTTTCTCCTCTGAGTCTCTTGCTACAAATCGCAGGTGGTTTGTAGTTGATCCAGTTCTTGAAACACTCAAGCACTATAGAAATAAAAAGCTGTCTCCAGTTCTTTACCGCAAGGTTCTCTTTGTGGTCCTTCAGAAGTGTTTTGATCAATGTGTTTGACAACTCACCTAAAACGGACTGCAGTGTGCTTTTATATCTTGTATTCGTAGACAGCTCAAGTTTCTTTTGGGCCTGCTATGTGAAAATAGAACAGGTTGCTTCAAAGGAAGTAGAACTAATAAAACTTGGTTTCCTACAGGTTTTGTGTGTCTTTAGTTGTTTGTTTGGTTTTTTGGTGTTTTGTTTTTTTTTCCCCTCCATATTCACCTTAATGCTGCATCTCCTCTGAGTTCCTGATTCCCTATGCCCAGCTTTCTCCTACATCACCTGTGCTGTCCTACTCCATGTCCTTGCGCCACCATCCTGGCCCAGCACATTATGCCTTTATATTCCCTGGTTACCAGTGAATCAAGAAGTAACACTATACTATGGAAATAAGTTACACCAATGTTGATTACCCAACCAGTAGCCTCAACATGACTGTTTATCTAATAGGACTAATAATTTTGGAAACAGTAGTGTTCATGAAAATGAGAGATGGCCTTTTTTCTTTTGGGTCTCTGTCCTTCTATCAGGTATGGCTGTAATTAGTCAGTGGATTTAAAGTGCTTTACAAACTTTCTGATGAAAGTACTTCAAGCCAGTAGCACTTTTCTTAGCTACCCACCATCTTTGAGTAGATCCATACTCTTACCATTATCTGTGCAACAGTCAAAAGGCAAGTAATTAAGAGCCCGTATTCTAAAGCATGAATATATATATTCATTTGTGTGTATGTAACTGGTACACAAGTGACTTGTTCACATTTATCATGTTTTTTAGCCTATATGTCTAAATCTCTTGGTTAGATGTGGGTCAGCTGGAAAAAAACAAACTCTGCTTCCATCTTTTTTAAAAACTGTTGCCCCTATTACACAGTATGTGTCAATGTGAGCAAAATTACTTCTGGTTGCAGAATATCTATGGACACTCATATTCAGTAATATATATTTGTATTCTTAACTTTTTTCCAGTGTATGTGCTCAGGTGATACAAAAAGTAGAGACTCTACTCTGTCTGAAATTACAGTAGTAGCTTTGAATTTTCTTTGTGGGAGCTTCTAAAATTCAAAGTTGCTTATGTTTAAAGCCTTGGGCATTACCTCTTCATCTGTTTCTCATAGAATGTGTTTGCCCTTTGTTCTTATTTTGAATGTGTGAATTAATTGTCTGATTTCAGTTATGGTGTCTTTCCACTTACACAACTGGTAGGTGGATCTGTGTGTTTGCTCTGTTCTGCTTATCAGTCACTGGAATCTTGAATTTATGGAAAACACATTGCAGGCTACTGATAGTGCATTATGCGCACCAGTTCTTTCACTTCTGATCCAATACACAAAAAATCCACATGGCATTTAGTAAATAGGCTATATACATCCCAGCAGTGATAGAGCTCCATCACATCTGAGGAAACTGCTTTCTTTAGAAAGGGGCCAGGCATCTGCTCCCTTAGAAGAAATACCTTAAATCCTGAAAGACAACTGACTACAATGTATCAGGTTCAAGAGATTACTTTAACTGCCTGTTTCAGGAAAGGGGATGTCATGGTTACTGTAGCCACACTAAGTCTTTTTTGGTCCCTTGTGCACTTACTGATGACAAATTCCATTTGTATCTCCTTGTACTTATTTTCGTGCTTCTGATGTTTTTAACGCTGTATGTAGATGCACTTCCGTTACTCTGTTTGGCATTGTAATTCACAGAAGCCTTGCAGATACTTACGATTCTTTGCAAAGTTTTATCAGTATTGTGTAGTAACCTCTGTGACCTTTTTATAATTTAAACTCCTTAGAATTCAGTCAGAAGGTTTGAAAGAAATTTGATAGAATTTGGAAAATAAATCCTTTAAAAATTCCAGCCCTAAAGTTTATCTAATTATTTGATCTGTTGACTTTGCTTTATTATATACATTTGTAACAGTAAATGGTTTATCCAGGATTATCAGCCCTACTTGAAAAAAAGATGTGGTTTATGCAGAAGTTATCAGAAGTTTGCATAGGTAGTTTGGTAATCAACTAGTAATATTGGCTCCACAGAATCCTTGTTTGAGTCTCTAACTGTTTGTATCTACTGAAAATAGTTCCAGGATTTATCATCCTTTTGGTTTTCATTTATTATTGCATAACTGCAGACAAATGTAAATAAAACTAAAGTATCTCTTTGAATATCAGTCAAATTATTTTATGAACAGAGTGAGGGGGATAGCTTTGATCTTTTCTTACAGCAGCCAGAACTACAGCTTACACAGTCTAGATCTGTATGCCTTCCCAAGTTGCTTATTGAGTGACATGTCAAATAAGTTACTAGTTTTCATATTGTATACCAAAAAAGTTACTACTTTTCATAGAATCATAGAAATGTTTCGTGGGAAGAGACCTTCAAGATCATCAAGTCCAACCTTATTCGTAGCCCTATCAAAACCACTAAACCATGTCCCTAAGCAC
>JANIJG010006007.1:0-51267 GCA_024611175.1 Megaceryle torquata
TTTTTTTTTTTTTTTTTTTTTTTTTTTTTTTTTTTTTTTTTAAGGAGAGAAGTTACTTTATTTTTATTTATTTATTTTTTAAATAAAATACTGTTTTGATAAACAGTTCTCTTCAGGACATGTTTTAAAGTTTAAATTAATGAATACAAACAGAATGTACCAAAACATTTAGAACATTAATAACCGTACTAAAAGCAGAGAAGCAAGCAGCATGATCACATAAATCTAAGAAAAGCAAACAATCTAAATATCTCAAGCCTTGTATCATAAAATGAATCAGCTTTGCTTTATGACACTATGCAAAGAATAAATAGCAATGTATCATAATTGCTTTGTATGGATGAATAGGAAGCAGAGATAAGCAAGGGTTATCTAAGTAATATAAAAGCCCAATTAATGAATACTTCCAAGGGACACAAATAATCTGCACTAATCCCAAATTACAGCACATTCTCTATCCTTCAGTTTAAACCCCCTTCTCAGGTTTACCCATAATCAGCAAATAGAGGAAAAAACAGACAAGCTCACCTCTCTTTCAAGAGAATTGTTCAGACCAACTCCTTTCAAGCCTCTTATGGGTCATTCTACTTATTTGACCAGCTGTGACCATTATGGTGTGTTCCTGGTCACCTGAGTTCAAGAAAAACAAAGAGGTGTAGAAATAGCTTTTAGGATGATTGAGGTCGTAGAGTGAACTTGTTTTATGAGAAGAGATTAAAATGTTTGACTTATTTATCAAAACAAAGGCAGGAAGAGTATTTGATTGTTTTATACTAATATGTGATTAGTGTTAACATCAGGGAAAAAACAAAAGCTTTTTAAGCAAAAAAGATAGAGCTAGTAAAAGGACAATGGGAGGCCATGAATAAACCTTCTCTTCAACAGAGAAGTTTGAGGGAAGTGCTTAGGCATCAGATAAGTGAACTGCTAGGACAGCCTCCGAAACAGAATAGAGGGGGAGAGAGAAAGAAAATGGGTTCATTTTAACACAGACCTTCATCAGTTTGTGTCTGGGAATCTGAGACATGGCTTTCTGCATGTCCTCCAGAGGGAAGCCAGACTTGCAGAGCTTTTCTAAAGGCAAGTCCTTCATAGCAGCCGTGTTCTGCTGAGCAGTGCTGGTGAAATTCCAGATTCACATCACCAGTGTCAATATTGTAATGAGCTGCTAGTTGTCTTTGAGAGAAAACTTGGAAATTAAAGCTCCGAGTCACCTGCTGCTCTATGCCTCTGGCTATGAATAGTATTGCAGAGGGAAAATAGGCAATAGACCATTTAATGCGGGACTTCTGCAGTCTGCTTGGCTTTGCCTGCCAAGCCAGCCTGCTTGCAGTTGACACCAGTGCTATGTAGAGTATTGCTACAGCATTCAGGCATTGGAACGAGAGTGTTTTTATCAAAGTATCTCTGTGTTGTGAAGATCTTTTTGTCTATGTAGGCTTCCTAATGTAAACTTGTGTTTGCTGTGATCTCATGATGAGCTTTACATTACAAAATTCTACATGACATTATTTGTAGTTGGCTGTTTGTCTGAACCTATTTCATAGCCTGAAGCACAGAAAGGCAGGTGAATTTAAATTTTATTTTTCAGGTTGTTTTTCAAATGCTGTCAGTTTAAAATACTAAAATAACATCAAGTTCTAACAACATTCTCAGATTTTCTTGCTCAATTGACTGTCTTTGGCTTTACTGAACAGGGCTCTGTTTGTGATCAGAGTTATGGACAGCACTATAGAGTCCAGGCCTTAAAATAACTGGGTAAAAATGTCAGTGCTGCCATTGATGTGAAAAGGATCAATGCTTGGTTTTCTGTCATTTATGTTTCAGCTTAGCAATAATGTAATAAAGGAGATTTTCTTTGGAAAGAGGAAGCAGTAAGTTCAGTAAGAAATATAAGAAAATGAATACATTCAGAGGAATAAGACAATGTCTTTCTTTAGGGAGTATAATTTATTTTCTTCATGAAACCATATCACAGAAGTATATCAGCTGATGGTTAGGTCTTCTGTTTCTGAAAATGGGCATGACTAGCAAAAGCTGTAGAGTTACAGCAGTTTATATCAGTTTTTTAAAGAGCATGCTTTTCTAATTAAATGAGGCTATGCAATCATGCTCTCTGTGTGTCCACACGTAGCTGTGCATGCATGTCTATGCATACTTTTCATATCTCTTTTTTCATTAAGTTTTGAAGTTGACCTATTGCAGTAAAATTCAACACCAAGGTTACTAGTCCTGAAGATGTTGTAAAAGTGTTGTGAAAATAGATGGCTATTCAGAGAAAAAAAAAAAAAAAAAAGGCTATAAGGAGAGCTTATCACTTGCTAGATGGAGGATCCATGTAGGAATTTTTCTTACCGACTCAAATCCATAGGATTCTTACTCATAGAGCTGCTTATCTACTTATATATAATTTTTTTTTTCTGGTTTTAAAGCAAGTGAAATGAAACCAGTTTATATAAGCAATCAAGCAATCTGTTGCTAAAATATGGACTGCTGTATAAATCAAGCCATTAGTGAGATGCCCTAAATTTCCTCTCTGGAAACAGCTCTCTGTAATTGGCTAATTTCTCAAAATAATTTGTGATACCTTTTTACCCATTGTGCCAACTGGGATAATCAAACAGGGCTGACTAAAATTATGCTTCCCTAGTTGTATTTAAAAAATGTAGTTCATAACTTTTATATGCTTTGAATTGTCTTAGGCTGTTATAGACTTTCTGCACTAGAAGACACATAGCCACATAAAGGAACTCTCGTTAGTCTCTGTTCATGTATGAGGGTCTGAGGGTGTTACCTGTAGGAAAGCTCACGAGAGCATTGTTGGGATCCTCGGCCTAAATCCCATACAGCATGAGGACGGGAGCAAGGTACATCACCACAAGGTGCTGAAAGTACCTCCCAAAAATGTAATCTCTTGTAGTAAAGGATCATTTTCAGTGTAACCTGAGTATTATTTATCAAGTGCTTTGGGATACTAGGTGTCATTTCTGGAGCATACCCTTCACTGTAGACCTAGCATAGAATTAGGAATAACATTCATTTTAATCAGAGACCAGATGAAGAAAAGAAACTACAGGAATTCACTCTTACAGGGAACTGAGTATTTAAAAAAAAGGATAAAGAGCCAGTTAATTTGGGAGAGTAAAGTTGGAATTATACAAGTTCAGAACTATTCAGTCACTGAGTCTTTTTAGAGACACACTATGAGAGAGAACCAAAGCGAATCAATAAAGAGAAATTTTAAAGGACTTCAGCTTTACTCCATTGCTTTTGTCTCTTCAGCTAACTGCTCTTTTCCATGTGTGCCTTCGGTCTTAGCCGGTGGGGTGGTAGGAGTGGAGAAGAGCACACATACCAAAACCCACTACTCATGCTGACCAGAAGCTGCAGCTGGTGATCCACTTTGTCATTCCACACCATCTCATGCTAGTGTCCATGTGTGTGATAAAAATGACATATTGCTCTTGATCTTCATCCTTTCTTGTGCTCTACCTAATAGTTAAACCAAGGGAAACCTTAAAGGCTAACAGACACCAGTACCATGTACAGCAGGATGTACTTGGGACCACACTTAAGCAGCCCCATGCCCAGCAATCCCTGTTCCTCTGTGGGAGGCTGCAGAGCTGTGTGTGACCCCAGGTGGATCCTGTCAGGAGCAGGTCTCACCATGCACTTGAACCAGTAGATACTGCAGAATTTGCTCCTCTCAGCTAAGAGAACATGATTTGCTAGTGTTTAGAATAAGAGCAGACGGGAAATATCCATCTAAGGATGTGTTCTCCACCTTATTTTGACCCCCTGCCCTCTTCTTCCAAGCTGAGGTGCTTATACCACAGAACCCAAGTGCTCATGTCTCAGCCTGATAAGTGAACCTGTATAAGGAATTATCTTCAGCTGAACTGTGTGTTTGAAAAGTTGTGAGAAACATAGGTTCTGAGAAAAAAAGGAACTTTTCCCCCATAGTTTATTGAGAGTTTTTCTTTCTTGTTTGGCCTCTTTGCATATGCTTTTGCAAAGCTATGAGTAAATACAACCCTTCAAAGGCTGGGAAGTTATGATAACACATAGCTCCCTTCTCATCATCTTCCTCATGTAGTCTGTGTTTAGATTTCTTTGGCTTGCTTATAGAAAAGTGATGTGATTAGTTTTAGAAAAATGACTCAGCATGACATTGGGGTGAGGAGGAAGAGAGACAATGAAAGATCTCACAGCCACAAGATGGAGATTTAAAATAAATGTGGCTTGGAAAATTGCCTGTTTACTTTGAGTAAAGTTTTTAAAAGGCAATTAGATTACTAGCCACTATCTAGACCAAAATACATGTCTGAAAATCAGAATAATCTCAGTGGAAACCCTAAGTTAGAAATGACATAATTTTTTCTTAAAAATTGTCAAAATTTTCCACAAAGCCTCATCTGTAGTTTTGGAAAATAAGAGGTACGTATCATAGAAGTGCTTTAGAAAGAGCCATCCATTTGCAGTGAGGGTGCAGGATTCAGATCTGCTTGCCAAGACACCACCGATGTTCCAGACAGACCTTCCCAACGAAACACAGGCAGAAAAGTCCGTGTTACTGAGTGTAGGGATATTGTATTGTTTCCAAAAATGGACAACAGAGAATATCCAGGAAAGGTGATAAAGAGCAACAGACGTTAATTCTTACCAGGCTCTGACAGTCTGTAGCTCTGGCACATCCTGAACCAGAGATCGTATCCACATCTTTGTGCTTACTTCTCAGTTTAAACTCCTCTGCGTGAAAGTCTGAGGATGTAGAGCACCATACATAAATAAAGAGCAAACCTGTCTCTTTATTATGCATCCATACACTGCTACTGATGATGCACATGGGTCCACAGCTAAGGTCCGAGGATACTACTACAACAGAATAATTACAATTCATCATAAATATCATTGTCAGAAGACTGAAATAGATAGGCCTAAAATTGCTCAGAAAAATATGCAGTAATGCTGAAAGCCAAGAGATTTACTGATAAGGTGACAGTAAAATCTTGGCTCTGCTAAAATCAAAATGAACTTTGGCAGTGGCTTCAGTAAAGCCCAGATTTTTGCCCTGAGTATCTGCCCAGACCAGCTGCTCTTCCTAGATGTCCTGCCTGAAGGGGCTCCAAGGAAGGGTGTGTTGTTATGAATTCAGAAAAATGGATTTTATCAAGCACGTGTATATGAATGGCTGTACTATTCTTTCTGTCAACAATCTACTCCTTCCAGCTTTGCTGTTAAGTTTCACAATGTGAGATACTGCAGCTGAACGCTCATGGTTGTCAGTGTTTGTATTTCACCTTGTGAGGGAAAACTGACAAAAACATTAAAGTACAGAGGATTTTGTAAAAAAGAAAAAAAAAAGGAACAAAAGCTTTGGCTTGCTATTTAAATAGTGCTGGGAAGTGACTGTTGTGAAAAGTGAAAGACGTGTATAAACCCCTGTTTCTAAGCTTTCCATCTTCTGTACATACAAATCAGGAAAAGAACCACTCCCAGTCCTTCTTTAGCAATTTCTCCAGCCATTTTACAGTAAGTGCTTCTGTTTGTAGGTTTAGTACTTTATGTTGTGAACATTTCAGTGAAAAAAAATCTATTAAAAGCATGACTGACACAGATGTGAAACATGGTTTAGTGTACTGGTGAAGACATATTTTCAGGCACTAGACAGAGCTGTGAAAGGAGGATTGAAAGTACCAGTTCAAAGACAGGCATGAGAGCAGAGATGGCCATTGCTGTGGCCTCACCACTGCATCCATACCCATAAATCTGTGTAGAGCTCTGCTGACTCTGAAGACTTAGTAAACTCTTGGTCTTCTTCCCAAATCTGTCTATACTGATACAATGGCAAGAGCTAAGCTTCTGCTACAGGTATCATTTGCCACGTGGGAAAATGCAGTACACAGACTATTGATAACCACGTCCTAGGAAGAAGTGGAGCTGTCCAGAATATCAACAGCATATGATAAAATCTAAACAAGAAATTCGTAATGAAGTGGAGATTAGCTGCATGGAGTACTTGAGTACTGCCTGTTTGTGCTGTAATCTGTCACAGTCCATACTACAACCTTATAATGAGGGTGGTTTATAAATTATTAATAGCTAAGAATAACATGGGTTACAAGCTCATCAGCAGATAATGCTCTATTGCGGTAATAATCAACCCGCTGAACTCTGTAATCACCTATAACAATTGAGACCTATTTGTGAAAATATCTATTTATTCTTATTGTTATAAATGGAAGTTTAATACAAAACATGGTAGTAATGGGCATATAATATGAGATCACTTTTTTAATACTATTTTATCTTTCAGCACTTGGTTGTGCTTGACAAGATCCTTCTTTGAACAGGAAATGTGTCAGCTAGAACTCACGCATGAGGAGAGAGTTATTTTTCTTCTGTTGCATTGTTAGGAAGCTCAGGTTTTGAGCTGGGTGGAGGCAACGGTTTCATGAAGAAATGGTTTGTTACAGCACTGCATAGAATGGCTGTGCAAGTAAGTTGGGTTATATGAAATAACAGTCTCTGGAAGTCACCCCCTTTGCAACAACTCTTCCATGTCAATCAAATCATATCCCCTAACTGTAGGTCAAAGCTGGGTATCTAAGCAGGGCAATGGCACCTTGTGCCAGCCCGGTCACTAAGTACCTCCAATCTACCGTAGATCTCATGTTCACACAGATAGCTGAGAAAGACTCTGGGGTTTGTGCGCTTAACACACAAATCGTAATTGCAGGAAGGCTAAAATTGCACTCTCCTGAAGCTCATTACCTTCTGGATTGCTTCAAGTCTGGGACTCAAAGTAGTGCTTTTATGCTACAGTGTAAGCTATAATAGTTGTAATGACATGGTGTGAAACCAGTCGTCACCCTGTTTTACACAAGTTGAAAATGAATTTTTAAAATCCAGCAAGTTAAGAGTAAAAATGAAGTATCTGGAATTTTTTCATTTGGAGGTCTGCTGCCATTCGGTTCAGGAAGTTCCTAATGCTGTGGAGGTGCCACCCTAGAAAGCCTATGGATTTAGTGCCACAATTTTCCAAATGCAGTGTGGAGGTGCTGAATATATAGATTTACAACTCTGTCTCTATATATTCTTATCTCCAGTGAGAAGCTGAACTGCAAGGATGATACCTGCTCTGCACTGTAGCCATGTGGATGCAGCTGACCTTTGGTGGAATTATTGTAGGTCTTTCTTCATATTGCTTTGCAAAAGTATCCTTCACCTCATATCCTTCACTGGAAACTGAAGTCAACAAAGGAATAGATAGGAAGGATTTTAGTGAATAAATTGGCTTATCTTCTGATATTATAGCAGTAGATAAAATTAAACAGAAAAAACCTCGAACCCACAAAACCCAGAACAACCCCCTTCCCCCAGGCAATAGCATTTTCAGTCATTATATTGGGAATAACATCCCACAATAGGATTATGATGACTACAAATGTACCATATTGAAATAAAATTAGTTTAAAAGGCAGGAACAATATCATAATCAGGTAGCTTTCTTGCAAGGTGGAAAATAGCTTTAATAACTTTATTGTTGGAGCTAGTCTAAAAAATATAAAAGCTCTCCTCCCACCCACTACAATGGTGATTGTGTTAAAAGCAAGATCTCTGGGTCCAGAGGGCTCTTTTGGTGTTCCCAGCCTATGAAAAAACCAAGGGCTATGGCATGTGGCTGAAAATCAGCAGTGCAGAGTGTTGAAATCTCATTCAGAGATAGGTGTATTTCAGAGTACGGAACCAAAGAGGAATATTCATTATATGGAAAGTTAATGCATCATGCTGCCTAGGGAGGATGCTGAGAAGTGGCACAGGAAAATCAATAAAGATTGAAGTCTCTATAAGTGCAGGCAGAATGTGGATAAGAGCTCCAAAGGCAAAGAATCCAATTGGCAAAGTTAGTATTACCTTTCTGGGACATGCTTTTTGGACTTACTAAGAAGGAAATAACATAATGGGACTTTGCTCTCTAATTTGGAAAGGGACCACTGTATAGTCCGAGGAATAAAAGAGAATGAGAGATGATTCAGGCAGAAAATTTCGATGGGGTGGCTGCATCCTCTGGAAGACATCAGCCCTGCTCAGGGCTGTTCATGGCTGATGCTGTGATTAAGTGCCTGTTAATAACAAATATCCAATGAAAGCACACAAAGTGGTGTTTTTTTATGCCACGCAGTGTAAACTCTGTGGGCATACAGCTGCACCAAAACAATTTCTTGAACAAGCCAGAAACCACCAGGAGGGCATTGGACTGGGTCAATTATTTTGTTTCACGTGTCTATGACTTTGTTTTTATGCTCCTGCCACTGCAGGTAGCTGGGAGGAAGACCATGTTCCACAGTATCATAAAGCTAATTTTGCAAATGATCACAGAGAGCATCTGAAAGAACTAAGTGCATAAAAAGAAGGTGTGGGGGAATTACTAATAGCCCTATTTGGGACCTTTGGTGTAATGTGAACAACTATAGGCAATTTATATTGAATCACTCTGTTCTTTTTGCCTGTCACTTTGGAGCTTATTCTTTTTGTCATACCTTCTATGTGACATTTTTTTGTCATTTACATACTTAATCTTCCTGATTCCTGTGGATACCAGCAAAACAATGTCCCAGAAACTATTAAAGCTGGTGAATCAGAGACCAATCATTGATCGTTGTTGGGGACTGGAAGGTGCTGAGATGATCGGGCACCCTTGACTCAAACAGGAAGATTTGGAGGAGAATTTTGGCAAATAGAGAAAACTGTTTTTGCAACAGGGCTCTGCTCACCTGACCAGGTTAGCTTGAATCAGTTACTTTTCCTAACACACTCATAAAATGTTCTCCCAGTTCACTGGGTGAATGTTATGAAGATACAATGACATAAGAGCTGTCTATAGAACTCTGCTATTGTGGAGTTGTTATGATGCAAGAAAGATAAAGGACATTTTTAAACATGTGTAAATTGTAAATGCAAATAATAAGATAAAAAAATGTTGTAGAACTCTCTATACTGATACCCTGCATGAAAACTAACTAGATGAGTTTGTGGTGTGCTTCATTCTTTCCAAATACATTACACGGTGGACTACTGTGAGATATGTAAACCTATCAGATGAATAGAACCCTGCCTATTGCAAATGTACTTGTGATGACAAAGAACAAAGACTGAGAAGAATTTAAGGTTTTTGTTACACAGTGACATTATCAATGAACACAGTGATGTGAGCTTCGTAACACAAAAGCCTACCTGCTACAGATTTCAGGAGCTACATTGTTGCTTGGAGGTCAATAGCATTTCTGAAGTGCATACAGTATCTATAGCCTGATAGTAGATGAGGCACCTGCATCCTTTTTATTTCATAAAAAGACAAGAAAACAGGGGAAAAAAAAAGAGCAAAGATTTACTTATGGCCAATTTCACAGGCTGCAATCAATTTACAGGTCACTAGGAGACTTTCAGCTAAAGGCATAACATATGCCTAAGAGGCTCAAAGTAAGAAGCTATCTAGAAAATTGGATTTAAGTAATAAGAAAGCTTATTTAAAGCACTAAAATTCAGAAGGCAGAGCCTTTCAGGTACTGAACTTTTAAGAGTTTTTATTATTCCCCTGCCCCCACCTAACGGTGTTTTTTCAGCTTGACAGCTGGTATGAAGCAAAAGTACGGACATTCTTTGCTAAATGCAAAGTGTGACAACCTTTCTATACTTAGCTGAATAAAGTGTTAAATAGCGTAACCCTTTTATTCCCTGTCACCTACTTTTATACAGCTTGCTATATTACAGCTACAGTAGCCAACATCTTGTTTTGGCCACAGTCACACCGATGGCATTTGAACATGCTGGATGTTCTGCAACCTGATGATCTCTACAAATGTCAATTCACAATGTAATGAATGAAATTATGTTTAAATGACATTAAATTATATTTTAAATTAAAACTACAGCTCAGAATCAGAATGTTCATCTGATGGTGAGACTCAGAGTTTGTTCAGGAGTCCTGACACTGAGCCAATACTGTTAATGATTTGATTCTGTACAGAAAAAGTCCTGGAGGGTGAAGCTGTGTGGTACTGATGGTCCCATCAGGCTGGATGTAATGAAGGCCTCAATTTATTGTTTTTCTATCGTTTTCTATTCTTCTTGATTGTCTGCTGATGAAACCTGATAAGCACCTTGTTACAGAAAATTGCTCATTTATCTAGTACATGCAGGACACCCCCATTCTGTCCCTCTTGTGCACTACATACGAACCTCTTTGCCGAGAGAAAACAGTCAGGCTTTCTTTAAGAGAT
Organism: Megaceryle torquata; assembly: GCA_024611175.1. Lineage (NCBI taxonomy): Eukaryota > Metazoa > Chordata > Aves > Coraciiformes > Cerylidae > Megaceryle > Megaceryle torquata. The sequence goes on from JANIJG010006007.1 coordinate 10,284, forward strand.
CATCATTTTCCTCCCATGCATTGACTGAGAGAACGCTAAAGATCTCATTTTATCCTGCAATCAAGCTTATCAGCTCTCCCCTTGCTTTTTCTTCTCATCAGGAAGCTGAAGAGAACTGCAGTCTTTCCCTTCTCAGAGAAAGAAAGAGCATGCAGCATCTCAGAGCTCTGGTGCTGAACTGCAGAACTCGCTGTACCATATACCAAATGGATATTACTCGAAGCAGAGCTCTCCGTCCTTCCTGGTGATCTTTGTGGTCACCAGTACTTGCTGCCTCACTGAAAGTGTGTCTGAAGGAAGCACTGCAACCAATGGATGAGAACAGACAGGTTGAACACTGTAAATGACTGTGGGATGTGCTGATTTCTTACTCTAGCAGAATATCAAGTCTTCACCTATGTCCCACACACAGCCTACCTATGATTACCCAGTGTGAAGTTAGTGAAAATCAATAGAAAATGGGCTGGTTGGATGTTACTGCTGTTTCCACCTAAGTAGCTGCTGGACCTGTCATATGATCCTAACAGCATGTTGAGATGGGGCAGGTAGTTGGGCAGTGGATGGTGCACAGAGGGACTGCAGGTCTGTGTGATGCATGGCCAAGAAGCCACAGTTTCTCTGTTAGGATGTGAAAGTATTTTTCAAGAGTGTGCACTAGATTTCTTACAGTGTCTAGGTTTTACTTGGAGTCTAGGTTTTCTTTGGAGGTTCCCCCTGTTGCCTTGGTGCCTCATTCCCCCTCATGGTGTCTCATGTTTGGCTTGTGAGGGCTAATGTGACACCAGCTAACAAGACTGGACATTACCTTCTGTGCACATGCAGTACTTATGACCAGAGCAGCAATACATTTTATGGAGAAGTACCAAAAGTAGCCATCAGCTGTCTCAAAATCACCTTAGGTCAGATTCCTGTGTAGGAAAACTTCAGTGCTCTGCTCACTTCTGGCTGCTGACATCATCCCCTGATGTACCCAGAGAAAACTGGGACTCAGAGAGCCTCAATAGTGCAGAAAAACATCTACATTACATAGGAGCCTACTGGCCCTCATCTTTCAGATGGGTCATAATTTTAAATAATAAAAAAATCATCAAAACAGCTGGTGGAGGGTTGTGCCACATTCCCTTCTATCAATCCTTGGGCTTCCAGCCAATAATGCTATCCTTCCAAGACAAAACACACATACCTTCTGGCTTTCTTCTGATGTTGACTCAGAAAGTCTCTCTTTCATCATCTCCTTAGATAAAGGAACAAAGTATTTATGATTAGATATCGTGCAAGAATATCTTGTGATATGGGACATACAACCAACATGGTTTGAGTTTGGGAGTGACAGAAATTATGAGCCATACAGAAAGCATGGCTCACAAACACAAAGATGGTGAAATATGAAATATTGGAACCTGCTCCCATAAGAGACATGGAACTGAAATGCAGAATCTTTTTAAAATTCAGAAATATAACATAAAACACCAGTAAGGCAGGCGTCAACTCCTAAACAAGGATTTCAAGACATAAGGAAGATAACAACTTTAGAAAAGAAAAGCGAGCCCAGTGACTGTCAGATTAATTGAACACAGTGTCAGGAAAGATTGCTTTGTGAAGTGTTGCTTCTTAAAGCATTACAAAGTCAGAAAGACATCAGAAACATTGATTGGCAGCAAAGGGGGAACAGAAACCACAAGTGATCAATAAGGCAGCTGCCAGCAGGTGGGGGTGACACGACTGTACGTGAAGCACTTTGTGGAGCTTGAAGTGGCTGAGTAATAGGACTGGGACCAAAGCATTGATCAAAATTATTTTTATATTGCAAAAGGTCTCGAAAGTACACCTTCTGGCATTTGAATCCATTTAATAAAAATGCTGCTATTATTTGTGCCTGCTTAGCATGACTGCTAGCAGCCTCTGGAAGCCTTAAAGGCTAAACTCATTAGCTATTTATAACAGAAGAAGTTGGGATCTCCTGATACCACCAATTAATTCAGGAGTATTGTTAGTAGTGAGAAGTGCTTGTAAGTCATAACTTTGTTGCTAAAGCATTAATGAACTACTTACTTTATGTTTCCACTGGATATAGGTCTCAGCTGGGCCTCTTCACCAGCATAAGCACAGAATCCAAGTACTTTCTCCAAGATTTTGCCTTTTCTCCTGTCCTCCCTTCCTGCCTTTGTTGTTCACCAGGATGGCTTAGGAGGTCCAGGGACTCCCAGAGCAAACACTGCACTGCCTTTGCAATTTTGGGAGCTGCTGCTGCGGGTAATTTAGAGAACAGTCACCCTGTATCCTGCAGCAAGCTCTGTCTCCTGTGTTACCTGTGCACAGGATGATCTGGCTAGTGGGGGGGTGGCCTCCAACCTCAGAGCTGATGCTAATGGAAGTGCAATTTTTCATTTAAGGGGCTGCCTTAGGTTGTTCTGATTTCTGTAGCTGCTATGGAGAAATCTTGTTGCATCCCTGTCCCAGATGATGTTCCCACTGCCCAGTCTCTGCCTTCCTTATGGCTGTTCAGGCTCTATTTCTTGTCATATCTACCAAAGATAGAGGAAGAAGATTACACCCTTTCTTTCAGAGTGGTGTTTTAAATACCGGGAGAGTAAGCCCCATAGCCTCTTCTCCACCCCTAGCTCTCCCAGGCCCTCCAGTGTTTCACTAGGCAATGTCCCAGTTCATCCTGTTCTTGCTCAGAGGATTTCCAGATCTCTGACCATTCCTGTTGCTTTCCTTTTGCACATCTTCTGTGAGGTTACTTCCCCCCCCCTTTTTTTTCCCCTCTGTATGGTTCTCCCTCCCAAAAAGAGACAGTTTTAAACCTGTTCCAAGTCCTGTAGGTTTTCCTTACCTGGTCCCAGGTCAGACGTGCCAGGCCTGTGTTTTGTCTTTTTCTTGCAGTAGGTAGTGTTGTCTTGCGCTCAGCTTGCCATCAGCTTCATCTTTCAGGCACTTCACAGACAAGTGAGATATTTAAGCCAGCTTTCTAATACTGTTATTACAAAGCACTACACATCCACCTACCTGTGTGTGCAGAGGATGCCCTCTTCTCCATGGAGATGAGTCAGCCAAGCTGGGCAGAGGAGCCTTCCCCCTGTGTGCCCAGCCCCAGCCGCCTGTCCTGGGCCTGAAGACCATGCAGAGGGCACTGGGTCTTGCTGCTGTAGCATCCCCCAGGGGAGGCCTGGTGGAAAGGAAGCAGCTCCCTGCCCTCTCACATTCGTTGCCTGAGCAGCAAGGCCACTGGATCTTGTCTGTGGGCTACTGTTGGGCTGTTCTTGGGATGCAAATTGAGACAGTGTCATGAGGGAGGGCTGAAGGAAGCATGCTGTGGTCAAGGGGCTTTGCTGGAGCCAGCAGCCTGTGCTGCTAGCACTGCGGTGTCACACTAATCACAGTCCCCATCTAGTGTCCCCAGCTCCCTCCTTCTCGCAGTCAACCAGAATGTGGACATTACAGGTGAGAATGGAGCAACACGAAAGAAGGCAGACATATAGCATATTGATTTTAACCAGCAATTTTATGTCAACAAGCAATTTCAGTTATTGATGTTGTTTGTCCATGCGCGTGGCGGCGATATCAGTATGGCCACGGTCCTGCTCTGGAGGCTGTGTGCTGCCTTGTTCGCAAGGCTCCATCAGCCCAGGCAGCTGTAGGCAGGGGTGCTTCCACGCCTCACTGCTGGCAGCAGATCTGAATGAGAATCCATGAACCCAAGCTCTTTTCCCATAAGAACAAAAAAAACCCTGTAACATACGCACTCAGTGCAGAATCCGCACGGGAAGCGGCATGCGGACCCCTCGAGGTTTTGTTGCAAAACACCGAGGATTGACGGCGTAACGTGCCCCCGTTTCACTGACAGCTCTTGGCTCGGGTGTAGCAGGGAGGTATGACTACTAATGTGCTCCTTGGGGAATATTTGCTGCTTTATCGCTAGGATTTGGAACATCTGTCCCTCCCTCCCACTCTGCCCGAGATGGGGATGAGGACTTTTGCATTTGCTACCACAGCTTTGGGGTCAGTTGAGCACTGAGTAGATGCAGGTTATCACGACAAATCAGGTGACGGTGGCTTGGTGGAAGCCCCTTTTTCTCCCGGCAGACATCTGCTGATAAACCAGAATTAGATCAAAGGGAGGGGACACTCAAAGGAGCTGGCAATAAAGCTCAGGTTCTGAGGTCCTGTTCTGAATGGAGACAATCCCCCTTCCAAAAGGGATTTTGATGGGTCGTAACAGTCTGGGGAGGATCAGTGATGGAGAGGGAAGGGGCTACCGGCAGCTTTCTAATATTTGGAGACAATTAGGAACAGTGATCTCCACTGTCAACTGACTGAGAGACAGTTCCCAGTTGAGTACTGCTTGGAAATTTGAGATCTAATTAAAGCAGGCCTTGGATCTCATCATTCTTCCTGCACGCCTGGGACAATGAAATACTGACTCGTGCATCTGTTCTGTATGTGTATTTGATGCAAATAAGGAAGAAGTCTGTAAATACATCAAAAACCATACTTTATTTTATGTATAGCAATACAATTTACATATTAAATAACACTATAATAGAATGATTTGATATAGTTTAACATAACAAAAAAAGAAGATTCTTCAAGTTACAAAAATCCCCCAAACAAAAACCAAAACAAAACGAACAAAAAATCTCCCTCAAAATACTCCCTCCCACCCTCTCCCCAAACCAAACACCACATTTTATTTTTTTTTTCTGAATGGATCAATGAAACAAACGTATCCAGTGACTGGCTAAGTCTAATTCCTATTGCACACACTGACAATGGAATCAAAAAAAAAAAACCAAAAAACAACTTTCACAATCACTGCCCCAAAGAAATGATGTGGGGAAATCTTTTTTTGGAGTGTGATGATGGTGTCTCACTACCTCGATACACAGAAGGTATGTTTTCACATAGCCACCACAGAACTAGGAAGGAGGTGAAACTAGAAAAAAATTAGCTTTATATGAAAATATAAAATTCTATGATTATATACCATAGATACAAAGTTCCCAGAAGATGCTTATCCAAGCAACAAAATATTTACAGTTTTAATGACTTTGCTATTTTAAAAATGAAGGAAAAGAAAATAGGAGTACACATGAATGCTTCGGTCTTTAGAAACAATGGCTGCTTGCTAGTTTCAAATGTTCTAACAAAACAAAAAAAGTCACTACCCCAAATGTTGGAGAGTTGTGACATTGTATAAAATTGACTATCTCCTCTTTTGGAGACGTTTATTCTTAAAACTCAAGACATTTTTCTTGAAATTAATTATCCTCTGTAGAAAATGCTTCCCTTTGCAAATAGTTAACAAAAACACTAAAAACAGTTTAACAGCTAAGACAAAGTAGAGGCCAAATCTCTTCATTACAGTTCCTTCTCTTTATTTTTGCATTCCTTCTCCTTTGATAAGTAAAGCCAATGTTGTTCACATTGTTAGAATGGCAACAAAGAGAAGAAGAGCAAAGGGGTAACAGTAAGAATTGAATTACGTTGGGGAAAAAAAAAAAAAAGATAAATAAGAAAAGCAATGCAGTGGATTAACAAATAGGCATTTTCCCTTCATATAAAAATTCACTGGCACCATTTGAACATAAGCTTCAGAACACAAGATCCGATGTCAAAAGACATGAATTTGAGAAAGACTGCTAAATCTTTAAGACAATTATGTTTAATATATATATATTTTTAATTAAGTTGGTTTTGTTTTGCTAAGAATTAGTAGCATGTATCTTTGGTAGAATCAATATCTGTATTTTTTAGCTTTTAAATAAAATCTATCAGCTTAAAAAAAAAAAAGATTGTTAAGAAGGCAGTTGTGCTGTGTCATAAAGATTCTTCTCCTAATGTTCCAATGTATCACTCTGGGTTCAAACAATTCAAGCAGTCAGAAACTGGAAAAACAACTGAAATTTTGCAGATCCTGTAAATGATTCCACTAACCTAAAACAGACCCACAGTACAGAAACAGTCACACACAAGAAGTAGTTTAAAGGTTTTGGATTGTTCTTTTTCCTGTTCCTAAATTAGTATTTAGAAACAGACACTGTGAAATACTAAGGACAAATGCTGCTGCTTGAAATGAATGTTCTTTAGACCTTGGTCCTGCAGAAGAATCGGTGCTTAGCCTGCTTGCCTGAGCAGTCCTGCTGGCTCACCCAGACCTGCCTACTGATGCCAAGGAGTGTCTGTAGGATGGGGCATTTGTCTGAGACTGTCACCTATTTTAGATGTTAAGATGACACAGCAGCTTTCCAAGCGTTCCCTTTCGGAAAGCTTGGCTGCCCTTGTGGGCTCAATGCACAGAAATCTTTTAATGTCTTTCACATGGTCTGCAGGTGCAGTTCACATGCAAGACATGGAGAAACGGTATTTGCTAAATGGGGACACACCCATGCACGTGTACTTCAGTCCTTTATTTCCTTATTTACTGGGGCTGTGCTGAGGACCACAGTGATGTGATATACTCGTGTTCCCTTAATTTTCAGGCCTGCACATTGTCTGGGAACTTCAGGTGCTTGAAGGAGATCCCAACCGAATGCCAAGGCTACTGTGGGAGGGGGTGGAGGGTGGCATGGCAAAAGCAAGGTTGTGATGCACTAAGAGGGAACTTTGGCCAGACGCGAGAGCATCTCGGCGGAGCTCTGTGAGTGCACATCTCTGAATACACACTTGCCCCTTCTGCCAGTCTCACTCAGTCCCAGGGAAAGGGTGCCAATCCATGTAAGAGAGCAGAACTGCAGCTGCTTACAGCACAGTAGATTTGGCACTTCTGCTCTCTTAATCTTGACCTTCACAAGCAATTCCTAGCTTCATCTGCTGCAAGCCTAATGCATCACTAACCATCTATTGGCTATCTGACTGTCTGCACAGCACTTAACACACAGCTGGAGATCCCTTAAGAAAAAATCCATGGAGAACTCATAGAACATCAGTGTAAATTATTTCCCCATGGATTAAACCCCAAGCAAGTATTTCAGGTGTGGGAAAACGTTAATGCAAATGCATGGATATCCAAAGCACCTACCAAAGTTCAACTCCCACAACCTCCTTTCATTGATTTTTAAAACTTGTGAGAAGGTAAGGGATTAAACCAAGGATATTCAGGCAGTGTATCACGAACCACAGTTATCTTACATCGTGCCAGTGAAATGAAAAGTAATCAGCTGAAAGTACTGAACAAATCCAACCCTCTTGATGCCTGCAGTTAACTTTGTCATTTGGCTCTTGTCAGAGTTTGAATTCTTAACTTCTCCCTACACCTCCCCACAACTTAAATACTTCGGATTGAACTGACCCAACTCATCAAAGTCCCTTTGTGCTACCAGCTGGGGCTGGGGCACTTCTGGGATCACAAGGAGGTACTCCCCAGTCTCTAATGCTGATGCACACTGGCCAGCAGACCACTCAGCAAAACCTTTCAGCTCTTCCAGTCAGCACTACTTGAAAATTTACTTAACAGTTCTCGTTACTGGCATGTAGCAACTGGAGGGCCAGTCTTAACTCCTACCAGACATTAACTGACTCCTCCTTGGTACTGGGTTGTCCCAGTGCGAAGGGGATGCAAACTACAAAGCATTCTTTTGAAATATTTTGGGCAATTATTTGGACTAGCTGGTACTGAACATGAGATTTCCTTACCGAAACCATGGATATATTACAGTGTTCAGGATTAGCAGTTACTTGGATCACTTGTATGGAGGGATTCAACAAACTGAGAAGCAAAAGGTGACTCTATAAAAGGTTGCTGACGAATTCTTAAATACTTAGGAGTTGGAATTAGTTGAGCGTATCCATACTAGGAAATCTTTCCCTTATTAAAAATAAAAGGCCAGATGTTAGCACATACCAGTTTGCATAGCTCCTCTGCTCTCATCAAGGCTGTTAGCATCTTGTTACTTCATGAGGTTCCGAACCAGAATACCTACTCTTAATATAATTTTAAGCAGTTCGCTTTCAGCTTCCTTGCGTGTGAAAATGCACCTTCCTCTTGGCTAAACTTCCTCCCTGCCCTCCCCTCCAACAAAAGAAGTGGGGTTTACCTTGCCAAATGTCTATTTCAGCAAGACTGGGCTGGCAAAAATTGATAGGTTTACATTTAAACAACAAAAAAACCCCACTGTAACATTTTGACAAGTCCTGAAAAATTACAATGCATGTTTTGTGCAGTTGAAATTTAAAAGTAAAGAAATTGATGCCATATATAAAGGACAGCGCCTTCAGCTGCACACCAAATGTCAGGGTGGTTGAAATTATATATTTTCTTTTCAAGGCAGATGCAATGACCCCTCCCTATTCATATTCAGCTGAGCTATGAAGAACTTGATTTGCTTTAATTTTCAGGACAATTAAGTATGTGCTTACTACTTCCGTTAAATCGGGATGGACCTTGTTGAATTGTGACCGAATATAAAGGAAAAGGGAGCTAGTGATGATGTATAGTTATATGCTCCAAACAATAATTCAGTTATTTATATAATCTGGGGGAAGCCATTTTATTGGTCTGGGAGGGAAAACACAATAAGCTAGGTTTGTGCTAAAGAATTAGTCTGGCAAAAAAAAGCGGGAGAATGTAACTTTATAGGTAGTTTTTTTATTAGTTTGCTTCACCAGTAAATATGGATCAGTACTTTATGTTTTAGCACTAGAGTATGAAAATTACACACCTGTAAAAATGGCATCTAACAGTTATGAAATTAAGAAACGCCTGTCATCATGTAACATACCATTAGGTGTGAGGTCATATTCAAGAAATAGTAAGGAAATTAATGTGTTTAAAAGATCGAATAGCTTAGTACTGTAAAATATTGCTACCTTCAATATATCTGAAAACAGGTCTGATTTTGGGTTGTAGCAGGTTTCTCACTGTATTGGCTCTGATGAGAATAAAACCAAAATACTTTCCCATCATAGGGCTGGTTAAAAACTAAAGTCAACATTTTTCTGAATACATGGGGAAACTTTGAAGTTGTAAATTCAAAACCTATCACTGCGTCCCACATACGAATTGCATCTCATTTATAGTTATATTGTAGATAATTTACATATTCCATGTGAAGCAAGTCTTAGGCCTGTAACTGTACAAAACAGCAATTTGAAACAATACAGAAATAATTGTTTCAGCTCCACAAGGCTATTACACCTTCACTGTAGCTAATAATCACCTGCCACGTTTTGTCAAGAAAGGATGAACACTGCTCATCCACTCCACTGGAATGCAGAATACCATTACCAAAACTGTGACGTGATCATTAAAATAATAAATATGGTATGAAGGGGTACAGTATCTGCTGTAGAAAGAATGAATCCATCTGGTCTAGCATTCAAGATTTAAAATTCGAGGGTCACTGTAGTTCGCAAAACTTCACTGCGTTTAGACAAAACAGAAAAAGCATATGTTTGTTGTCATGGAATGTCACATCAGGGCTTGTCTTGTATTAGAATATTATAGGCAGTAACACTGATCATATAGTGCAAACTAGATAAAATTGCGTTTCACTGTGTGAAATAAACAGAGGTGCAAATGCTCAGTAGGATACCATTAAGACATAAAATGGCAAAAAATAAATATCAAAACTTTTATCAGTGTAAAAAAGTAATTGGGTTATTGTATAACCTAGAGTCTGGCAAAAAAGGCCTCAAAAAAGTTCACTCAGTCTTCAGAAGTTCTACAAATTAAGTGCCTTTTCAGGTTTCCAATTAGACAAGAGACTCCATGCTTTCTGCGGGATCAGATTCATCACTGGCCATCACAGCACCGTTTTTGTCCAGTGTCATGGGACCATTTCCATTTTCCTTAGTGCTGACCAAGCTTAGCATTGCCTTATAAAGAAACTGGTACTGTTCCTGGAAAAGAAAGAACAAGTTATTTCAATGCTTTCAGTGTACATAAATGAGTGGCACTTACATTTGGCATTTCCAGGGAAGGTCATGGATATTCATTATTAGAAGCATACATATAGCAAAGAAAAAGACTTAGAAAGCAATTGCCTCTGTTAGTCTAGTTTAATGTCGTCAACACAAAACTCCAGTTTTGGTAAGATTATATTATTCCTGATACATTATTAAACACTATAGGAGGGCAGGACAATACTGGAGCCCACAGCTCAGCCCCAGGTCGTTCCCTGGTACTGGCAGAGCCATGCAGAGAGGCAAGGCTGCTGCTTTTGCTGCACACTAAGCAGGGAGAGCCTCTCTCCTGAAGCTTTATCTCCTTGCGGCTCTACCTGCCCTGGTGCATCCCTTCAGATTGCAACTGCCAGGTTTAAATAGCAGAGCTTAACTTACAGGGCTGGCAGGGGGATGATGACAAGCTCAAAGGTCCCCCTCTGCTAAGGCTGCCTGTACAGCGGCTCCCCAACTGCATGAGAAATAAGCTTAGCTGCAAATCAGAGACTTACAGTGTGGGTTTGAAGCTTATAAAAAATATGACAACTATACAGAAAAAGCCCAAACGCAAATTCTGCTTGGTAGCAGTTGCAAGTAGGGCTTGATAACATACACAATGTGTATTTTAGTTCTTGCTTCAGATGAAAACCTTGTAAGCTATCTATTTATATTCCACTTAAGCACTTACAATGTCTGTAAATACTCCAGGCCGCATAAGATTTATCATCTTTGCCACCTGGAAAACATCGACAGCATTTTCATTCTCCAGCTGCTGGGACAGAGTGGTAAGGGCACATAATGTTCCCGCTGACACAGCTCCATACCTGAAAAAACACACCAGAATGGTAAGTTACACAGAAATATACCCGAGCACTGACACAAAGCCCTGAAAATGTTGATATAGTCTTATTTGATTACTGTAGTTCATCTCTGTATCTATTAAATGCTTGTTTTATACTGGCTAATTTTTAGTCATTTGAATTTATACAATAAATTTGATGGTACACTAGTCATCTCAGGATATCTGCAGTATTCAATACAAAGAATTGTATCAGCAGAAGAATGTGAGCCATTTAAAAACACCCAGCCTGCAGAGTATAACACTGAAATCAGTTCTCAACATGCCACATGTCCTGAAAGCATCTGCATTATAGCTGAGCGTATTTTAAATTCATTAGTGGGAGCTCAAGCAAAACATAAACGATTAGAAAGAAATGAGACTTTGCCTCTTCCTCCACATCTGACAATTATAGAAAACTAACACGGATATGAGGTGCTCACAAGTAAATGGGGCACATCTCAAAGTCTTCCTTAGGTCTGATTCATCGGCAAAAGGCAGCATCCCAGAGTTGGGCACCCAAGAGACATTACAGATTCTGAAGAGTTGAGCTGTGCTGTCATTTAGTAAGAACCCAAGCAACAGTTATTTGTCAGAAGCATAACTCAGTGTGTCCTTGAGATACTGGTCAGGTAGAAATCTTACTGCTGCTAAATCTGTGGGTATGCTTCAATCACGAGTGCAGTTGTGGGGCATGGGATAGCAACAGGGGCTTGTAGTTGCTTCTGAGATGCCTCAACTTTCCCCTGCTCTCCCAGTACTCAGGAGACTGAAATTCTGTCCTGGCTGTGCTATGGGACTGCTTTGTGACTTTGGCAAAGTCTGTACCTAAATGTCCCCGACCTGTGAAAAGGGACATTGGTGCTGACTTGCTCTGTAAACCCTTTGGGGAACTGAACAAGGAAACTTAAATAATCAGCAAGTGCTGCAACGCCATATGGTACCATAAGATTACCAGTAGGATTTTTTACAGCATTCCTGTGGAAATTGAGACATATGCTGACTTCATTTCGTATGATTTTTGCAAACTCAATTTGCTTAGAAATGGGAAGCAGAAATCAGATCACAATAGATCTGCTATATTTGATGAAAAGTCTGTAGAAGAAGAATAAGGGCTACTGTAGAACTATACAGATGCCTGTGACTGATCACCTACAGTGATAGTGGACAACATGGCGAGTCTGTGCGCCTGACGGGACACAACTAAATGCCTCTGAGGGTATAAGGGCCTCATTTTCACTTGGGCTGACAACCTCCAGCTCCCAACAATCTGAAGACTCTTCTTGTGAAAAATTATGCAGCAAATCTTTAACTAGTTGCCTACATATGGGCAGTTATATTTAAAAAACCTGACAACTGTCTCAAATAGGAATTTCTGAACTTCTTTGAAATGTTTTTATCAAGTTCATCCCACCATGTACTTCCTGAATACCACATGCCTTTAGTATCTGCAAATTCATATATTTGGAGTTAATCTGCAGTTGTAATTATTAAAGGATTATGTGATATAGTTGTTGCATGTAGTCAAGGGAAAGTTTCATTTTCAGCTACATTTGCTTAGGCTCCAATGAAAAGCAGAATCCACATTATGTATTTGGCATAAAAATAAAATCATTGAATATGACAAATAAACCAAAAAACCAATTTACAGAAAGAATGACTCAGCACTGTTAGGAATGCGATTTTGATTATTTTTTTTTTTTTTGGTCTAGCATGAAATGCCCAAATCAATAATGATTCTAATATTGTAAAACATAATCTTAAATACTGCAAGAGTAGCAAAACCTCACTTCAGACTACCCAAAGCATGAATATTAAAACTAGCCTGGAATTAATCAGTGCTGGCAAGAGGCAGCGGAGCTTACACTGTGCATTAGCAAGGCAGGAGATGGTGGGAGAAAAAATACTTGCTGCAGCCCAAGGCACCATTTGCAGGAGTCGGTTGGGAAAAACCTGTTGCAGCAGTTACACACTGTTATGAAGCAAAAGCTCTTGCAGCAGCAGCAGATATCAGCACGTGACCGCGCATCAGCACAAAGGCTGACCTGACCACTCAAATACCAAGAATGGCAATAACATTCCTGCACAGAAGGTGAAGATTTGCAAGACTTTCCCACTAATCCTGTTTTGTAGCAATGACAGAAGGTCTAATGGACTGGAGTGCGGGGCGGTTGCAGGTACAGCAGTCGCTTATGCTGGCTCACTGTTCACTCTAAGGGTGACTTGAGCACTGTCAGATATTTGGCTTCCTTGGGATTTTAATGGCAGAATGACTCTGGGAAGTGCTCTGCCCACTGGGAAACAGTCCCTCTAAAGGGATCCTGTTAGACCCAGTCTCCAGCTTCACTATAATGATATATTGCAGCTCCATAATGTGTGAAAAGTAATAATATGCAATGCAATATGTGCATCCTTTATAACTGGGCATTCAAGCGTAGCTGGCAAGACAATACTCACCACTGCACTACAAAAGAGACAAGTGTTGGGGCATGCTGGCCCTGTGTTAGCGGACTCCCTCCCTCCCACTTGGCACCATATGGGCCCCTTGGAGTGCTTTTGGGGAAGCAGGAAGAGGAAAAATAAATCTACTCTCAGAAAAGCTGGGCCCTTTGTTGTAAGAGGCTTCTGCTGCTCATCTTGGGACAGAGCTGAGCCGAGCTTGTTCTGTCTGAACCGTTAGACAGGAGATAAGGCTGTTTTGAAACTGGTTTTCATAAGCCATACTGGGCTGCTTAGAGTCTTACCTAAACCATGGCTCTGATGGGTTCTGAAACAGGTTTGTAGGATTTTTTTGAGATTCTTCAGGTACAGAACAACTCAAAATAGTTACAAAGAAGACACTGCCCCACTTTTCAAGTCCACTGAAGAGTATGACCAACAAAAAAACCACACTAAGCAAAATGTATTTGACCTCAGGTACCAACCGAAAACTCATCCCTGGAAGTTTGAATATTCTGATCCTGTTCCCTAGACTGCTAAACCCCATCCACTCCATGCAAGAATGGACATCAGTCCTAACAAGTGTCCTGTAGCTGAGTAATGCCTTGTACAACCTGCACATAAATGGGAGAAAAGAGATAACGTACTCATCATGAACTATGGTGGGGCCATCCCTTGTTAAGGCCTCTTCCTTGATTACATTGATAAGTTCAAAGGTACTGCTTATGGGAGCATCTGGGTTTGGCCATTTAGGACACTGAAAGTGGCGGACTTCCAGAACGTAGTCATCCTGCAATGAAAAACCAGCCTGGGCATTAGCCACTTTAGTTTCACATTTACCCACTCCAGGTAGAAAGAGAGCTTCCCTACAAACTGAAGAGAAACATTCTTATTCCAAACAGGTTATGTAAAATGAAGACAACACACAGCTCTAGCATCTCTGGAACAGTGAAGACCCTAAAATAATGCGACTTTAACAAAATGTTTAATTGCTAAAAGACTTTTGAGTTCAGGGCTTATATCCATATAAAACCTCTCTGAGAGCCCTTACAGCTCAGAAGTCAAACAAGAGCAACCAAGGAATTCATGTTTAAAATGACTTGCAAAACCCAGCTGCAATGCGGATAGCAAACTAGATGCAGGTTTACAGCTCAAAGTAATATACTTAAATAAAACCCCTTAATTAAGACTCTCAAACAATTAAACTATAACAGTTGAATTTTACAAGCAGAAATAGGACAATGAACCTCGGTGTACTTTACACAGCATAATTGAACCGACTTGTGTGATTTCAAAATGAACAAACATCATCTTCCATTTCAAACAAAACAATTAATTATACAGTCTCACTAGCTCGATGAATCTACCTGGAAGTAGAAGACATGAGAGGGAGAGGGAGCCAACGAGAATACCTTTGCCCTGAGAGCAACATGCATGCACATGCATTTACAAGTAAATCTTTTTCAAAACAGTTTCTGAACTCTTCTTCTTCCACATTTAAATGCCATCAATAACATTTTGGTGAAAAGCCAAAGTCCACATCTAGAGGTTTATTTTACCTGGGTAGCTTCAAGGATAAAGTCATGGATGATAATTTGCTCTTCGTTAGAGAGGCACAGTCTGTCTTTGCTGATAAGGGTCACAGTAAAGGCCTCACAGTTCATGGATTCCTCGCGACTTGGCCAGTACACAAACTCATCTTCTGCCTGGAGGAATGAAACAACACACTAGTGCAGCCTTTCAGATACCTTGTGTATGACTCAAAAATCCAGTGGATCAAAAAATTGGACTGATAAATAGAGATGATCAGGAGCTGACCTTTAAAAACTGTTTCTGTGTAAACCAAATTTACTATTACAGTAGGCAGTAAGCCTGCCAGATCCTTCCTGTGTCCAAACAGGTAATGTCTGCTTTTTAATTGGTTTCATAGGGAAATGGTTATCTTAGCTCACTCATACTTAACCTTTATTTTGTATTCCAGGCTTTATTACCTCCTGCCTACACAGTTTTGCATGAAAGTCAGATATCTATTTAGAAAGAAACTTACTGACCTTTAAGAATTAATTGCTTATTATTTTTAATTTGTGTTTATTGTGGGCTAATCTAAAATTCAAGGTCTGTAGATCAGGTCTAGATAGAAGATTGATGGATACTCATGTAGGGCTTGAATTTTTAGGAGTGAGGGGAGGTGTGAGGAGGAAGGAAGAAACCCAGATATTATTACCTTTGAAAAAAACCACTGGCTTAACTTAATGCGACTTCTCCAGCAAAACTCTGCTACTGAAGGGACACTGTAAAATCTCAGTGAGACTGAATGGTTGAAGCTTGGTGCTTAAGTAGCCTAGCTGACAGGATGTAGATAATGTACTGTCAAAGCTATTCTTTAAAAAACAACTGTGAATTCCTAATTTACTGCAAAGAAAACAAATTAGGCTCTGTCACCACATACATGCAATGCCTGCTTCTCCTCCTGGCTTCAGGGGTCTACTGTCCCTGCAGCATAAGCACAGAAGCTACTCTGGAAGCATGCACAGCGCTGCACGCCTGCATCTCTGAACAACCCATGTTTTACTCATGAGAAAAGACAAACTACAAACTCACTTCATTCTGCTGCAGCCATAAGCATGTCTTTAAAGCCAGCCTTGTTTCTGTGGGCTGGAGTCTCGATGCACATGCCATGCAAGAGACAGTTGAGATTTGGGACTTCCATGTTTATTCTGAAAGTGAGACTTAAGGTTCTAAGTCCCCTAATGCCTTGACAATTCTGGCCCCAATACGCAGAGGCACCAGCAAGCCGTGTAACATTGCTGAACACTGAGGAAGTGACCTGTTCTGCCATGTGACAAGTCCTCATGCAAAGCAGATGGCTTGCCTTGTCCTTTGGCATTACACAATATTCAGTACCTTGACGCTGTCTCAGTCCTGTGCCACTCCTCCTTGCCAGCCAACAGGACCCCCACCATTGAGCCAGTGCATGGATTCTACTGCCCTGCTGGCCAACCTCCACCCTGGGAATGTTGATGGTGAAAGAAGGGACCAGGCATCCTTGCAAGAGATGTGGCTGAGTCCAGCGTTCCTCCTTCACCCTTTAATCACTATTGTTCTGGAGAGCAGTTTCATGTACTTGTAAAGACAAGATCAGCCTCTTCATTTCCACCTGACACACTTTCATTTCATTAGTGCTTTCTGATTCGATCGGATTTCTCTGAACAATCTTCGCCTTGCAGTGCCTGCAATCCCTTTCATCACACCACACAGGAAGCATATTGACTGCTGCCTCTTTAGTAGCCCCTCATGACTGCTATTTTCTTGCTGTAATGAATGCGGTTTCTCTTCCACTTTTGGGTACAATTGTCTACTCACCTCAGTGATGCATGCATGTAAAAATGAACTGTTTAGTTCTTAATCCTTTTCAACACACTCTCTTGAGACATGCTAGTAAATCTGGAAGCAGTGATTAGCACTTCACCTGTGTCTCCTTACTCTCCCTCTCTCATTATTTCCACTTAAATTAAGATACCTGTTTGCCTTTTACTTTCATCAAAATTAGCATCTGTAACCTTGCACAGCCACAGTCTTGCATGGTCTGAGTCTTAAGCCCCTGGGCAAACAAGCAACTATCCTACTGACCCTGCTTCACATTTCTGCTCCTCTCAAAGTCCTCACCTGTGGCCCTGGCTACCCAGTAACCTCAGTGCCTTGCATCCTGCCAGCCAGGCAGCCCTCCAGGGCTTTGCAGAGGTCATCATCACTGTCATTCTGCCTGTAAGTACTCTGGTTCATCCAGCTCAGGGTAGTTTTCCCCGGGGAGAGGATAGAAGAGGAGAGCAAAAATCAGACATCCCATCTCAAAACTTGTCTTTTTTGTACAAGCTTATGGCAAACTTTGAGATCGTGGCTCAAAAACTGGCTTTTGCTTTCAACCAGAAAATAGCCATAGCATGTAATGAAGTGACCCTACACTGGGCTTGGTGACTGTGGTACTGTGAAGGGAGGGACACATTTAACTCACCAGGCTCTGGTTGTCCGGCAGCATGACGATGATCTGTGCATTGTGATCCCAGATCATTCGCCAGAAATCTTTAGTCGTATGTGGCAGTGGATGTTGGGTTATGATGAACTCGTTACTCCTGTAGTAGCCCTTTTGCAGCAAAACAAACCACAGTTACTTACTACCTTTAATAATTTTAAAGCATTAATTTAATCTTTAGGGACACATAATGACCCTATTTCTTTTTATTCCACAATATTTTCACACAGAATATAATTTTAGAACTCCATTTCCATTCTGCAGAGTCCCTGTTGTTTTCATTTACTCTAAATCCCAGTATTTATTTGACTGTATCTCATGGAAATACACATTCCATCTAAATGCATCTTGTATTTAATTTTGTTAGGCACCAATCTTTAATAAAGCATAGTTAATAGCTTTACATTATGGAGAAGGTGTTAAAATCTCATCTGTTAATACACAGCCATTACATACAGAATTAAGACAATTACAGGCATCTGGTATTTAGCACCTTAGAATTGATTTTACTTTGTAATTAGGTGTTGGCTTCCTCACCATGATATAAGAGGCATTAATGTAATCTGTTCCCTTCATTCCAGGCAGTGGTGCCAAGCCCACTCTAGCACGCTCAGCTATAAGATTAAAAAAAAAAAAAAAAAAGTCTGGTCATGGCACAATGCAGAAAGTAAGAATTTCTCAGACGTTAACAAACCAAACAGTGTGCAGCTCCCATCTCCCACAGGAGCAGGCCAGCACTTTAACTGCGTTAAAGCATTGCCTGCTAACACAGGATATAAAAGAGAATGTTGCACAATATTCCCACAAGGACAAAGTAATTTCAGGAATCAAATTTTACTATAGCAAAGATTTTCACAGCAGGCTGAATTACCAAATAACAGCATATGCAGTGATAACAGGGGATTTCAGGTAATTCTTGACTGTAGTGTTCCATTTGTCTCCAGCAGCACACAGACCCAGCTGATTTATTTTGTTCTCCCTACCATTCTGTAGCACTACCATCACTTAACTCCTCCCAGCTGGAGGGTGAGAGAACCTCCAGAGACAAAACCCTTCCCAAACAGGTAATCACCCAGAAGTGTGTGTGTCTATGTTCTTCATCAGATCTACACTTCTCTGTGTTTGAGGGCTGGGTTCAACAACATCCTCAAACCAACTGACAGGCTCCCAGTGCCAAACCAGAATCACTGCAGATACGTAAAAGCACATTTGTTTTTAAGATATTACCAGATGACTTCCCTTTTTATTGACAGACTTCACAATGCACTCTCTACCATTATTACTTTGTGCTAGCTTGGCTATCACCTGTCCTGTACTCTGGGTAACGTGATGGCCACAACACTGTGCCCATGCTAGGTCTGGTGTAAATTCATACTGCTTGGCAACCATGCACAGATTCCATATTAATGACTGTGAAACTGTGGCCTTGGGCACTAAATACCCTCAAATCTGGGGAGGGCTCACATGCAGAGACTGAGTGTAGCAGCTGAATTACAAAGAACTTGTGACAATAGCACTGGGAGATCTCACCTGAACGGGGATTTGTATCAAAGTAATTTTCTCAGTATTCCACAGATTTATCCCCTATCTAGTTATTCAAATTCTTAAGCACCTCAAATTAACATTTCACTTGGACAGTATATCTGGCCAACACTGTAACTATTTTCTTTTGTTCAGTCTCATCAGGGTAATTCTGGGAGACAAGACATCTTGGCCTGAACAAAAGATTACATTTCTGCTTCCTAGTGGCTATGCCTTTTCATGCATAACACCGGGAGAATTCAGTACAAAAACGTTATGCTAGGCAGTAATCAAACTGAAGATGTGATCTTACATGGCACGACTGATGAGTTCCTGTTCTTCTCTTTGTTGCAGTCTTTCTGAGCGCTGAAGCATTCCACGTATTTTGCATTACACTGTGTAACCAGCTGAAAAAGAATAAAGTAGTAAGTCAGTCCTCATAGCGCACTAAATGAAGAGAGGAGGTTTCTTTGCCAACTCCTGTGAAGATGCATCAGTAGAAGAATAAACTGCATTGTTAAACTTGTTTAAAGTACTCAAGATACCAATGGAAATCATCCTTCTCATACAACGTGTTTAATGGATAAAAAGATCTCTGCTGCTCTCAGCTTCGAAACATCCTGAAAATGAAGTTCCATCCAAATGTATTTTCACAGAACACTACATTTAGTTATCTATGAGAATATATTTCAAAGACTTGCAGATATGTTCAGTCAGAAGCAGATGTCAAGGAAGAAAAGCTACCAAAATAAAACAACAACAAAACTACTTTTATGTTTGTAACTTCCCCCCCCCCCGCCTTGTGTTTAACTTTTATGTTTTCTTCTAAAATAAAAGCCAGCTCATTCCTGCAGAATGTCTTTTTCTGCCAGGCCTTTGTGGAACCCAGCACACTGGTATCTGAGATCTGAGGATATGTTCTCTGGTTGGCCAAGTTCATGCTGGGTTGCTTGTGAGGCACCAAGAAAAGTCAGGGAGGCAGATTTGTATTTGAGTATTGCCCAGTGTATGGAGAAGCTACCAGAGCAAAGAAGGCGAAGGTGGCTTTTTCATCTCCTGCACTAGCCCCTCATTACTCAGCATAATTTTACTCTAAGATGGTTGAATGTAAACCACTGCACCAGACCATAAGTGCAAGTTGTTTTCTGCTGGTTCTGTGGTACCAGCAAAACCAAAGAAAGATGTAACAATTGCTGCTGGTCGTGTCTCAGTTTCAAATGCTCTCTAAACAAGATAGCACTCGACTCACCTATGTACTGGCATAAGCCCCATTAGAAGTTATGGGATTTCTGAATATGTGTTGTAATGTTGGCAGAGAAAGCAATTTCTGAAAATGGTACTTATGTCATTGAAATTTTGCCACAAGTCATCCGAAAACATCTTTATACACATAATTTACTATTGTTCGTAGAAGCACAACACTTTTTTTTTTTAAAGAAGAAATCTTTTTCTCCTGCTGCATTTTGCGTGCGTATGTGTGTGCTCACGCTTGTTTTTTAATTTAGTAATTAAGCATCTGGAATGCCTTGACTGATGGAGAAATACTGAGATTTCTACAAGTGAATTCAGAGAAAAGCCTGTTCATTTTTTGAATAGCTTGGCACCTGGTGTAATTTAACAGTTTCAGTTCCTTAGGTAGTTATTAAATGAGTGAGTTTAGCTGTGGAAACAGATGCCATGTATAATCTTTTTATGATACGTAGTCTCACAAAATATTTTTAAATGCATTCAAATAAAATACAATCAGAAAAATTTAGGTTTCAAATAGGACAAAAAGAAATTGCTTTGGTGAGGATGAAAGCAGCTATGACAGAGCAGGGAAAATCAGCAAGCACAGTTATAAACAATGAGACATATTGAGTTTCCTGGTCTTATTTTAAATTCTTTATGTATAGGAGGTGGTGCTACCTCATTTCATGTCTTTCTCCATATGTATGCATGAGAGCCACAGTTTGTAGGAAGACTTGCAGCCAAGCTAACCAGATACTAAAGAACATCCAAGTCCCTTTGGGAACAGGGAGACCAGCAGCACACTCTTAACCAGTGTCCATGGCCCTCTTTTTTCATCTCTGACTTCAAGAGCGTTAGCACTGATTTCCAGCAGCATAACCACGACTGTTGAAGACTGAACTTCTCAAGATGCTGTGCTAATCAAGTGTTCTGGTTTGGTTTCCTTATCTGTGACAACTGACAGTGAAGACAGGCTATACCAAAGAGAGTAGGGAAATTGAGTCCCTCTGGATAGCAGTGATAAGCCTTACCTTGAACTGTTTTTCTAGCCGTGTCTTCCCTCCTATGCCAGGTATGAGGATGCTGTTAACATAACTATGCAGCTGGTTTGCAGATACTTCAGTCTCCTTCCCAAGAATGGCTTCCAACAAGGCATCATGAATAAAAATGTACTGCTCCTAGAAAAACAACAGCATGTCACACAGGCGCTTGGAATAAAGTAAACAGCTGTCTGTAACTGAGGGGTAGAGCACACTAAAGAGAAGGATGTGCAAAACAAGCCACCCATGCAAATATTGCCAAATCCAGAATAAACATTTACAAGTGTAGCATGTACAACTGAGTAAGTCAAAAGCAAAAACTGAAGTTTCTGGTCTAGAAAAAAAGAGACATTCCAGTGCAAAAAATGCTTGATAATATATTAATTTTTTACAGTGATGTAACTGAAAGATCCATTTTCTCTTTTATTATGACATAAAATAAGCATGGCTTTAAATTCAAGCCCACCGCAATCTTTACCTCTGTCTGGACGAGGTAGTTGCGCTGTGTCCTGATATGTTTCAGGAAACCCAGGACGTTAACTGTGCTTTTGTCTTTTATCTGTTGCAGCATACTGTCTATCACAATGTAGGTACCAGTTCTGCCAACACCAGCACTACAGAAGACACAAGAGAAACCCATGTAAACATCTGGACTAAACTAAATATTCATAACAGCAGATCAGAACTAAGCAAATATTCCTGTTGACAGGCTTTCATTTCCCTACTAGTCCCAACCATGAAAATTTCAAAACAAAATATTTTTGGTGTCTGGGAATTTCACCAGGTATGTATTTCATGATCTGACACTTAGTTGTCCTGTCTCCACTGCTGTTGTTACTGGCGTTGGCTACAAGAAGCCATACAGAGATCCACCTTATGCCGAACTGCTGCTATCCTGGACCACCAAGGTTGCTCCAGGCTGTGAGTCTCCCCTGGTTGGCTTCAGTCTTGAGGAAAGGTTTGAGCTTCACAGTGGAGCTGTAATCCTGCCCTGGAAATGCAAGTGGTATCAGCACTACAGAAAGGCAGAAGAGGGAGCTAATCCTGTGGAGGCAGGACTCCTTCAAGAGGGGGTGGTCCTGGGCTTAACAGAGAAGGCACAGAGTGGAACTCTTCAGAGGTTCTCAATTTCTGCTCAAGAAGGAGCTCTAATCCCTATCATCCTCTTCTCTTTGCTATGGTGCTGTACAGCCCCTGCATGCACAGTGGTGAAGACCATATCCCTTAACTCATTTAAGGGAAACCCTGTTGACTGCAACTGCTGGTGAATGTGAGTGGTTCAGTGGCAATAGCATGCCCAAGTGTCTGTCTTCACATGGTTGGTTGGTTGCCAGCAGAGGTGACCCTGCCCTGCCCACGCACTGAATGGGCAGGTTACAACCAAGTTTCAAACAAGGAACTCCATGATCACATCAGTGCAATGCTCAGCAGCTCAGTATCATGACACAGGATTTTGATAATGCAACCGGGAAGCTTTTGCATCAGAGCTGTCTTAAGCTGTAGTCAAAGCAAGCTCATGTCTACCAGTGCTCCACGGGGCTGGCACACTCCTATGTTACTAACTTAAGGCATTTGTCTTAGTCAGCATGTAAAAGCACACGGAGCGCACTAGGTGTGCTTGCCATCAGGAGTTAATCACACCCATCATACCTGCAGTGCACCACCACTGGTCCCATGTCCGGGGTTCTGGCTGCGGAGGATCTCCTAACGAAGGTTAGCACAGGCAGAGCGTACTCCGGCACACCCATGTCAGGCCACTGAGTGTAGTGATACTGAATAACCGTTCTCTCGTTCTGCCGCCCTTTGGGGTTCCCTTTCTGACCCTGCATGCAAGTGTGTGCAGAAGGAAAAGAAAGATTACGGAAGAGAAGCATCGAAAGATACTCAATCCCACTGCCTTGCTCAGCTGAAAAAGTGGTGGAAGAAATCTTCTGCAGCCCTGCCTCCTGCTAGGTGGAGACAGAGTTCAAGGAAAAATACATGTGGGAACAGGTAATAACAGCAATAACTGTGACACGAAAGCAGCAGTGAATTTGAGAAAAAGAAATACAGCCTAAACCTTCCACCATTCCTTGTAATCGTGGCTTTGCTTACTTATTTCCCATCCACCTGCTACTTGAAGTTGCTGTGCAAATGCTGAGTTTTTCTCCCGTGTGCCTTGCATCCTACAAGAACCAGAAGGCATTTGGATGAGAACAGTGGAGGCTTTACTCACCTTTTTCATCTTTGTGTTTCTGACTGTAAAGCGGCGAACAGTGTAGCAGGCATGAATGTTTGTGCTCTTCAGCGTGACGATTATGTTGCCATACTCCTCACTGTTCTCTGATGGCCAGTACTGATCGCATTTTCTCTGAACAAAGACATAGTTGGGTGGGTTGGCTAAAGGTTTGAGCTGCTTCTTCATATTTGTATCTACAGCTTTTTTAAAAAGTCAAATCATGGCTAGCTCTGTATCCCCGTTACCTTACTTATAAATTATACAGCAATATATATCATCCCAAACCATTTAAAAACAAATTCTGCCCATGTGAATCAGGGAGGTGACAAGGAGCAACTTCTAACAAACTAGAAAATCTCTTACTCTTCCTTTTTCAACAAGATTTGTGATCATGACAATGATTCCAGTATTTTGTTCCCAAATCATCCTCCAGAAATCTTCAAAGGTAGACTTTAAAGGTCCCTGGGTAGCAATGTAGGCTTTTGCTTTGTTGTAACCCTTCAAAGAAAACCATAATGCCAAGGTGAGATGAAAGCAACATCATGGCAGATATATTAATATTTTAAAAGTAACAAAGAAAGGTGCCTTTCTCATTCAGAATAGCCGGGAATTTATAGAAAAATTGCTGGGTGAAGTTGCAAAACACAACCACTTCACAAGTGGCAGTATTTCCTCCTTGTGGAAGGATTCGGAGTTAGAGAAGAAAAAACAATTCAAACAACTTACATCGACATAATTAGCATTAATGTAGTCACTGTGCTTAGAATCTTTTCCTGGTAAAGGCCTTAGCTTCACCCTGCTGTGATCATCTGTAGGATAAAATAGAGCAGAGGAGCATTAA
Organism: Megaceryle torquata; assembly: GCA_024611175.1. Lineage (NCBI taxonomy): Eukaryota > Metazoa > Chordata > Aves > Coraciiformes > Cerylidae > Megaceryle > Megaceryle torquata. The sequence goes on from JANIJG010006007.1 coordinate 34,323, forward strand.
GAAAATGTAGTGCAGATCTGCAGGTAAAAATCCCAATGCCTAGGTATTGGAGTAGCCCTTAGTAATACATGGAAGAAATTGGCCTTGTACTGGAAGCAAGTGGGGGGGTGGGAGTACCTGCTCTTGGTCATCAGCTCATGTTAGCAGGTCCTCAGGCTGCACATCCCTTAAAATACATCGTGCTGGGACAGCTTCTCTTTAAAGGACACTGGAGCCTCAGGAGCACCATCTCTAGGATCATCCACATCACACAGTGTAGAGTAACTCAAAGAGCCTGGGCACACCACAGGGCTGTGTAATGCCGTGCGGAGGCACCGACTCAGCTCTTGCAGGCAGTAAAGCTGCCACTGCTTGGCTCAGCATCTGAGCTCATTATCCTCCACTCAGTGCTGGGCTTAGACAGCTTGGCTGGCTCTGGGAGCTGAGTGAATGTCCTCACTCCTTCACCACCCTCATCACATCAAGAGGACAGATTTTAGGTCACGCTTTTTAGCCTCTCTTTTTCATTCCATCCAAATGTTTGACTTCAGTTTAATGGGGAAAAAAAAATGCAGTCGTCCTGCTCCTAGGCAGCAGCGTTGGGCTGTGTGGTGCTTCCAACACATGCAGAGATGAGACGTGGGCTAACTTCAGGCATGAAGAATCTGGTTTCAGTTGCCTTCCCTGAGCACCAACGGAGATAAAGAGGTTCCTCCAGGGGCAATCTGGAGGAATGAAGTGCTTGCTCCAATTCTCCTCCAGTGGTACTTCACTCTTTGTGCTTGGAGAGACCAGACATCTATGTCTAAAATCAGAGCTGGGACAACTGCAATGAATCGCCTTGCCCAAGGCTACACAACAGGTCTTTTACAGGCCTGGGAATTGGTCCTCAGCTGACACCTTGATTACTTGTGTTAGAGCCATGCATTTCCTTCCTATGCCATCAAAAACATTCAAGATTTATTGAGAAGTTTATGAACGTGGTTAACTAACTTTTTAACAGTGGCTCTCTGTTCCTAAATCACAGTGACTGCTGCATCTGACGTTTGTTCCACATCAGAAAACGATATGGAAAAAGTTACCACATTTCCATCCCAGACCTGCAATAATCTGCATTCTAGAGCAGTGTCCAGATTTGCAGTTCTCAGAGGAATACAGGCAAAGCGGGCACTGTGCTACAAAGATCACTGTTTGTCCAAGTCATACACACAGCTGAAGCAGTTTGAAATACAGCAGATAGTCTGTAAGATTTAGCACCTTTGGGATTATAAGGGAATCCCAGGGATCATCAATAAAACCCTGCTCCACTCTGCCCTTCTGTTAGGCCAGTTTTCAGACATCAGCGGGCATAAGAGCTCATCGATTTATCCTCCACTAAACTTCATACCAAACTGATACTTCTAAAACTACATTTGGACCAATAAGCTGCAAAATATTTTAAAACAAAAGCTGGAGTTAAAACCTGTCCCCAAAGAAGTAAAGGAGTCCACTGCCTTTAGTCGGGGAAATGACCTTCCAGTCACACTTTCACATACTCATTAATTACTGGGCAATTATGTAACTTGAAGCCACTTGCCTTTTCCAGTCACACACAGACATGCTGTGAGAGAAGAGTGCTTTTTTGGGTTGATTCATTGTTCTTACTTACAGGCTAGAATGTTGATGTATCTGTTCTTGTGCTTGTTGTCGGGGTGGTTGGAATGCTCTGCAGTGATGTTCATGTCGGCCGTACAGCGCTGCACTTCCTAGGCATAAAAATTATTGGAATGGAAAATGTGTAAGTCCAAAAAATTTAAATTTCATCTCCTTTTGCAACAGCTTACAGATACCATGTTTAAAATATCATTATCTTAGTTGCTGGACTGAACACACAGTCCTTCAGTACTGTCCTGTATGACATGGTCTGCTTATAAATAGCTGCTCCCTGGTGTGCGGTTATCCCCTCCACACACTTGGGGACAGAGGCACTTTGGGCACCCTGAGGGCCAACTGTCCCCTCTAATCAGCAGTCCAGCTGTCTTCTGGACCGCATCTCCTGGGATGCCCTACTCTGTACCCTCTTGGAAAGGGAAGACAGAGTCCCTCAATAGTGAGAGTGGCCTGTGCAATGTAAGAAACTGAGCCTAAGAACCACTTCAACAGAAGCCTTTTACCACTGGACAACTTATTTGCTTATAACCTCTCAAAACAGGGTTTCTGACATTTAACTTTGACACTGACCTTTTGTTAGTTCTCGGCAGAGAGATGCCTTTTATAAAATATAAATAAAATAGATCTCTGAAGATAACAGTGAGTGCTTTAAATACCACTGCTTGGACACTGATTAACAGCCCATGATACAGTGAAAAAGATAAAAGGTTGTATCCACATTTTTATACATTTACAAAGCAGAAAGGGGCCAGGCTCGCCAAGGTGCTTATGAAGCTAGAGATGCAGATTTCTGTTTAGTTGAGGCTGTAGATTAGATACCAAATTCCTATTGATTTTTTTTAGTTCTTAACCTGCCCTTTACTGACATTGTCCAACAACAGATCTATTCCCCCCAAAAAGCTAAACTCCTTCTTATCACTAGCATAAATGTTCTTAGTTTAAAAACACAATTAAAAAACCCCGTATCGATGTTTGGAGTTTACAAAGTTGTGGAAGAAACTATATTTATTCAAGTCTTTCATGAGTTCCAGAAACCTCACCAAACAGAACCAATTTTCCCCAAGGATATATGGGGAAGTGCCAAATTACTCTGTACTTCAGGCTTTAAAAATAACATTATAGAACCTGTCTAAGAGGGAAAGTCATTAGGAGCTCACAGCTGCTACAAAGAGCACGAGCTAAGTGACAGAGAAAAATTATCAAGAGAAATGCTATACAAACAGCAGATGTAACAGAGTTTAGCATTATGCAGAAATTTCTCAGAGGACTTGCATAGCAATTTTGGTATCTTCCCCAGCATTTACAATTTAAAAGTGCAAAGTATACTAAAACCTTGAACATTTTATAGCTTTTATATTCACATGACACTCCCAAATAACAATTGCTTTTCTCTCTCCTTCCCTCTCCCCCATAGGGAGAAACACACTACTTTCAAAGAGATGAGCTGAGCGAAGAGAAAGAGGAATAAAGCAAAACTCTCAGCCGGCCCTAATAGAATTTTCATAGTTCCATTTCTATCACAGAAATAAAAAAACCCATTAAAGTGTGCGCTTCCCCTAATTCTGCCTGTCAGATCCAGTAAGCGAGGGACTTCTGATTACACAATGGGAAAGATCAGTTCAGCCTAAGTCATAACTGGAAAAGTAGCGTTACTTACATGTTAGGTTGATTTAATGCAATTTTTTCTTCTTCTTTTTTTTTTTTTTTTTTTTCATTTTGAAATCATATAACATCACTGCTGTACCATTGTAGGTCAATCCTAAAAAGTAACCCCTTGCTTCTGAAAAGCCTCACATCAAACTCTATATCCCTGCATCACTACTAAATTCTTTTTAGAAGTTATTTGCATTGAAACATTTATGCCAAATGTTGTAGAATTTAATACAGATGAATCCAATAAGGTTCTGTAGAGAATACTCTAAAAAGCTATAGTATTTAATAGGAATTACCTCCCTGCTAAGGAATATTCTCTGACAGTTTAAATACTACATAGTAAATGTATCACTTTCTATTAAATTCTATAGGATTTTTCCTTAAGGGAATTGTTGGTGAGGTTAATCATTTTAATTAACCTTTTTATGTTGATGCTGACTGTTTTCTCAACTGTACATGTTCCCAGCTGGCCAATATAAAGTTAATAGAAGAGGACGATTAAGTTAAGATGGTGAAAAAACACAGCAACAGAAAAGAAGGTCTGATGCTGTGAGCTGATCATCTGAAAATGGCTTTTCTTAACGCATAACATTCTAAATGATTTTTAATACTCTGGAAAGCTGCTATAATGGTGGATTCCCATGTCTGCACACTGCAAAGCATAGCAAAAGGAGATTGTTCAAACAAAGCTCCCTGCTGTCGAGGCATCTCAACTCTTTTTGTCTTTTTAAAAATCAACATAAAAGAATAAAAAGCCATTTTGACTTTGCCCTCTCCTCCTGACCCAGTCAAGGACACTACCAATGCTGAAACTGTCCAATGAGAACAGGACCAAGGACATCCTCCAGCTCCATGTTGGCTACCGACAATGTTTGGCTGTGCTGCACAGACAGATCAGGCTGAGAGCCAGGGGTGGTTACGCAGGCCCTCTTACTCTCCTAGGTTCATCTCTCCAAATTCTAACAGCAAATTACTAAACCACAGGCTCACCCCACCAGACAGCAGGGCAGAAGTTAACATTCCTTTGTTATTAAAGTGGTTGTCTTTCATCAATGCACAAAATGCTGCAAGAAGACAAGACTAGTTGCAGCCTGTTATCTATGCCTCTTTTGAGAGTATTAGTTACCCTTCGGCAGGACAGCCTGGTGCTAATAAATATCACCCCGGAGGAAGTTCCAGAAAGTCACTATCCTAATTATGCCATTTTACCACATTTATGTGTATTACCTATTTACTTTCCCAGCATTTTCTATTGCTTCTGCAATGAACACCCTGGGATTTCTAAATCTTACTGGGTACCATGTCTTTTCCTTTGCATTTAAAACACTGGCATGATTATATTACTATTATAACTTCAGTTTGCAGCCTGGCCACCAGGTCAGGTCTGATCTCAAGCTTCTCAGTGCAACCTAAACAAACTCATCTTCAATTAATTAGCACAAAACCTGCTACTGACACCTTAGAGTAGGCCAGATAGGGTCCACATCACCACATCCATAATTATTCCACAAACATTTCAGCTCTAGAGTCTTTTCTTCCACTTTTCTTAATCCTGCTTAGTCTCTTCCAGTGATTTTAACGGCGGCTGGCTAGCACACTGCTGCTCTTCTCATTTAACTTTGCAGAACACATTACCGTCCAAAGATGAATGGATACAGCCTCTTATTCTGTCTTTTCAACTTATCATTGACAACCCAAGAAACCAAAGTACATGTTTTCAATTGACCGTTAGTTACTGTAAAAAGTGTTCTAGTCTATACTATTATGCCTAATTTACCTTTTAATTATATTGTCCATGCTAATGCTAATGCTAATTGGAATTTGATACACGCAGGTTTAACGACCCATTTTCATTGCCTTTCTGAAACAAGTTACAGATTAGTTTCTTCTAAACTTCAAAGAATTTCCATTTAAGTGTAAAATCAAACTGCTCCAGTGTCTTTCTGGCAATCTAAGGGTCTGAGCAAGAATTCTTGCCACAGTGACTGAGCAGGAACTCAGTCTCTTGATCTGGCCTTATGCAGTGCTGCTGTTGTTTCCCATTACTTCAGTCTGATGTCCTAGCAGGGGCTGAACTGTGAAAGCCTATGAATAGCAATGAGGAGGAATCATGAACAAAGAAAAGATCCTAATCTGAGGGACTAAATTAGAGAAGATCCAAAGCTGTATTTGGATATTTTTCTGATTTTTCAGCATGTAAGCAGATAGTTCATCCACCCCTAAAATCACTTTTGATCTATCATTTTAATCCCAAATTAGAGAATTCTGTGGTAGTGCTCTTGCTGTTTGTTTTATCACAGCAAACATGAAGACAGCATACCAACAGAGACAGCAGATAGTATCTGAAGATATCCCATAGGAAAAGTGTAGATTTTTGCAATAATTTAGCACTAGTATAAACTCTCTAATGGCACTCAAGAGAGAGGTGAGCTGGGGACAGCCTAGAAAGAAGAGGGAAAACAAACAAACCAAAAGGATGCAACACAGGAGTAACAGCAGAGGAGTCACAAAGAGATAGCTAAAAATTAATGCAAAGGAATGAGAGGAGAGAGGATGGTGGAGGACTCTTTCCTCGCGGTATCCTGCCCTTCCCTAGGCAGGAACACCCTGCATTGCCCATGTGGGGCTACGGCTCCTGAGCCCCACAGCTTCCAGGCAGAAACTTTCAGCATGGCTGTGGTACTATGGTTAGTAACAGGAAGCCCAGAGACCTTAGCTTCTTTTATTGCTTCTCTTCATCTCTTTACAATACCAGTTTCTCAGGGCAGGTCAAGCCGTGAGATAAGAATTGGGAACTCTAGGAAGACCCTCTTCTGCAGCAATCCTTCCTCCTCTAGCTTTACAGTGCTGCTTCCCCTTGGCTTCAGTACAGCAATGCATAGGCTGAGAATATTCTAATTGTGGCAATTTTGTGCCACGGTTATAAAACATTTCCCAGTACAGTAATGTCTACTAGCAGCTTGCTTTTGAAATGGCATCTTTCTACTGCCAGATTCGTTGGTGTAGATGCAGTTATAAGCATGTGTCTGGTGGAAGCTGTGTCTAATCTGTAAGGGATGACAGTATAACTACACACTGTTTTTAGTGTCTCAAGGAATGTGTGAAGTGCAGTGTTATCTGTCTTCAATGCAGCCCTTCGCTAGAGAATTACATTCTGAGGTCACCGGTTAAAAACCGCTACTGACCCCTGCCCTGAGCAGCAGCAACCATGAGAATAACGTTACCAAATCCCTGCCACATCACTGAAGATATAGATTTATGTTATTTTCCTACATTTCAGGACATTCAGAAGAAGGTGCCACTGGAGTATAAAGATATTTTCAATTTATGTGATGAGGGAGCTAGACAGCCTGCCTCCAAGTTCAGCGAGCCTGTTCAGACTCCAAATTGGCAATGAATCATTACACTCACACGGCCACAGGCAGGAGAGGTCTGCAGAGATTGCATTCACCAACTCTAATCGCTCCTGCAGCAGCACTGACCAACCTATTCCAGAATTAGGGAGGAGGGAAATAAAACTGTCTGGTCTCAGAAGTCCAAATACTGCATTGTACTATAAAAATTTGCAGTTAGCTTTGGGGATGCAGGGTGATTTCTTGGCTTAAGTGTTCTTCTCATAGAACAAAAGGACAAGACGACTCAGGGGGAGAGGTTTACTGAGAGAGGTGGTATTGCACATTCTTTTTGATACAAGAATTTGGAGGGCACATGGTCTATGTAGTCAGGCTATCAGAGGAACAGAAGATGACAAATGTGACATCAGTTTTTACAATGAGATCCAGAAGGGATTTTGGGCACTATAGCCCACTAAATCTGACTTCTCTGTGGGGCAAACTGCTAGACACTGTAATAAATAGCAGAGCTAGTGAATGCTTCTAAGACATTGTAGAGAGGTCCCTGAAGAAGTCTACACAGGTAAGAACAGTCTGGAAGAAAACAGTGCTTTGGATTTCCAAAATATTTGTGAAAAGGCCTCTCAGAAAATGTTACTTTAAAAACAGATCCATCTTGGAGCAAAAGGGAAACTTGCCTTGTATGCTAACAGGTGAGAGGTGGGATTCACCTGCTCAGGAATTGTCAGTGTTCAGATTTTGTGAGTAGGACCTTATGAGGACCTAATCTATTCATAAATGGACTGCAGATGAGACAAAGTGTGTTTATGATACAAAATAATGAAGGATAATTAGAAAAGCTGCTTGTGAAGGGAAGCTGAACAAACTCACAATACGGAGTGACTGAGTGATAAAAATGGCAAATGAAATTCAACATTGAGAAATGCAAAGTGATGTACTTGGGAAAAACAACCCTAACTATACATACATACTGACAGGTTCCCAATTTGCTATTGCCATTCAGTGACAAGACCTTGGGGTCACAGCTGATCGTTTTATGGAGGTGTCAGCTGAGTACTTGGTAGTTGTTAAAAACACAAATAGCAAGTTAGGATAAAGGGAAGTAATAGAAAACCAAACAGAAAACATCACTCTGCTCCCGCCAGTCTCTGCAGTAAACCCACTCATTAAATACTGTGCATGGGTTTGGCCTTCCCATCTTGAAAAGGATTTGGTAAGGGAAGAAAAAAGGTACAGTGGGAACAAGTCATCGTAAATCTAGAACGGCTTCCTCAAACAAACAAGCTAAATAGTTTAGACTTCTTCAGATTTGAACACAAAATAATCTGAGGCATTTAAATGAACAGGGATGTACTTTGTATGCAAAAACTAGGAGGCACTAAGAAAAGTTATTAGGTATGAGTTAAAAGCAAAAGGTAGTCTGTTCTTGTGGAACAGAATGTAGAATTCATTGCCATGGGATGCTCTGGACAACAGAAGTCTAAAAGGGTTCAAGAGGCAGCCTGAAATTTACGAAAGAAAGGTCTATCAAAGAGTACTGAACATAATAATGCCAAGAAAATCTCTGGCTAGACAAGGAGCAGATATAATCTCTGGCTCAGGAAGCCTCTCATTGTCTGTTCAGTCTTGCCACTGAACCCTGCCCCAGCGCTGCCTTGTAAACATGTGGCACCTCACCCTGTATGCCATAGTAAGAGGGTGCTGGAGCTGCCTGAAAGCAAGCCAAAAACCTCCTTGAACTTTTTTCAGTACTAGGCTGAACAAATTCCAAGGTAGAACAGAACAAGATATCTCAGAGACCAGCACTGGAGATGCAGGATTGTGGGCTTTATTTAAAAAAGCTATTTGTTGTTCAATATTAAATCAGGCCCCGTATTTCTAGTTTATATCAAAAATTGAAAATTCGTGGCACTCAAAGGAAATCTTAACAATTTTGTATATACAAGGAAGCTCAGCTATCACCAGACAATAAAGCTGGCTACTTGCACTATGATTTCCCAAAGGGAATAAGGATTAATTTGGGATGTACTTTCCAGGGAAAGATGCGAGTTAAAAATCTTTTTTCCCCTCTGCATGTAAAATGCTTCCTAGGCACATTCACAAAATATTTAGCTGTAATTACAACTCATTTTAAGAGAAGGAGGGAGCATTCACACAATTTACTTTCAAAGGAATCTTCTTCATGTAAAAACCAACTCAATACAACCCATAACACTTTGCCAAAAACACAGGAAGAGATTTACACCGAAAACAAGCAAAAACCAGAAGACCTTTACCTTCTACATTAGGCAGAGTTTGTGTGTGCCTAACAGTCTTTCACAGGTTCTACCATAAACCTCCCACCACAGAACTTTCTGAAGACATTTTTGATCCTTTTTTTCCTTCAAAAAAAATCCCAGGTGCTGGCTATATTTAGGAAGATTTATTTATTCTATAGTATTGATCACACTTTTTCAGCATCTCCTTGCCTTTCTCTTCTCTCTTCCTCTTCAACGTAAAAAGCGTGGTTTTTTAGTAAAAAGCTCATATGACAGCAGAACCTAATACCTTTTTTCAGAAGTTCCCCAGGCATGAAGGTGTTATATGGCTGTGGTACCTCCCACCCCAGACTAACTGCTCTGTAACACTGGATTTTCTGTTTCAGCTGGAATCCTACTATTTCTCCATAAAAGTAGCTACATCTTCACTATAGCTGGCAGATACAATTCCAGCACATCCACCATGACTGCATCTGACCAGATGTGAGAAGTTACATCACTAGCCACTTCCAATAGCTACTGTATAAATGTCACTGCAGGCTCCTCTATCTCTTGGCCACTTTCAAAACTGGGATTCCAATCTCTTATCTGAGTGAGTTGGGGAACTTGAGAAACATTTTACCTACAGGCTCTATGAGAAATCCCATGTTTCACTCCTGTGAACCATAAGAAAGAAAATCAGGCCCACGAGGCATCAGCAGGGCAAAACATAAACACTGAAAAGGAGATAGATGGTTTATCTCACACAGTGACTGTCTTGCTCCTATTCCTTCTCCTTACTGTAAGAGATTTCATTTACTCTTAAGGAAGCTGAGACCTCAGCTATGGATACACACATCTGGAGTAGCTATACTGACTTCAAAGCAGACACTCCAAATCTTAAGCCAGCACAGAGAACGGAATTTGGCGTGCACAGTGCAGTCAGAGGAGTTTAACTTCCCTTCAGAGGGGACTCCACGCTCCCCAGCACAGGGCTAATTGGCCAAAGCTATCTCTCCAACAGGCTGCCACAGCATGGCACTCGCAGCAGGGAGCTCCAGCAGGAAAAGTAAAATAAGGCTATTAGAGCAGTGTTTTTCTTTGCTAAAACACAGGCAGAAGGTGTCCAACATTTGTTAATAGCAGTGATTTTGTGACAGCTGAAGCAAAGCCTGCTTAAAGCCAGACCAAGTTTACAGATGTGTTGCTGATTATTTTGAATAATTAAATGGTGTAAAACCCAGCTGTGATGAATAGCGCTGGGGTCACAATTCATAAATAATTGAGAAGAGTGAGTTGCATTTGATCATCCTGATCAAATTCTACTCTCCGGAGAATAAATGTTTGTCCTGAATACCATCAACATAGTTAAATGCCTCAATATTCCTGCTCAGCCATCCAGCCAGCAGTCAATTGAACTAAATCACTTTAACACCTTACACATTTGCCTTCCTCATGAATACAAAATGTTTCTAACTTGCACAACGGTTTTTGGGCATCAGACAAAGGAGCTACTCTTTATAGACAGTAACCAAACAGCAACAATAAATGTTTTAAATGATCCCATTAAAAACAATTCCTGCATACAGTCTTGTCTTCACTGCAGTAAGCGAAGAAGCCATAGATATTAGGCCGCCTATTTTGGTTTACTGCCTTGGTTGCCAGCAGAGCGAGCTGCCTCTCTGATTCCCATGCAGCACACAAACACATCTTTTGCTGGTGAGGAAGCCTGTAGCACAGCTCCATGAAATTTCCTGGGGTTCCTCCTGCTTCTCAGTACTTCCAAAAGTTCAGCCATGACTGCAATTAGACTGAGTGAAAGAAATACCTAAACACTAGCCAGGGAATACTGATTTCTGCTTATTAAGGCCTGACTCTGCAGCCCTTCCTCATACTGTGTGGTATTTACCATGCTTGCACAATATGGGTTTTGGTAACCCAGAGGTGGAAAATGACTTTCATTTAATTGGAATTACCTACGATTTATAGGTCAGAATCTGTTCTAAACAGGTAACGAGATGCAAAATTAAAAATAATCACATTAGCTAAATACCACCAACTAAATCCTGAAGACTTTCTCCTTGGTTTTATTGGAACAAAATAACCAGCAACTTCAACAGCAATCTTTCCCGGTTGAAACTAGGACACCAGAAACTGACCCATAGTTTGAGTTTTCATAAAGGGACAAATTCTGCTACTCGTACTCATTGTGAGCACTATTTTACTCCTTTTGAGCTACTCAGGGAGTACATGGCTTCTCAGTGTGACTAAGAGGAGCAAATTCTGAGACTAGAGTACAGTAAGATGCAGATGATAAGAAAAGCCTAGAGTTAAAACCACCTGCTTGTATCTTAACGTTGTTCACATGAGATTGCAGGCAGCTTTTTCTATTTAATGAAAACCTAGGAGGGCCCCCTCCTTTAAAGTCACAAAATCTGTGGTGATTAGAAAACATCTGTAAATGTCCAGTGCCACACTGATTGTACTTGGTTGCAAACTGGTATTTCCCCATTTCTTCTGATAGATTTGAGCACTGCATTTACCTGATATGACAGCATCACATCGATGTCACATGGCCACTATCTATCAATACACAATTAACTTTAGGAAAAGAACATTTCATTGGTGGATCATTAAATCGTACCTCAAAGTCTTCTGAGAACCCATGCTGGTTATTAGAATACAGCTCACTGATGTGTTTAACGAACTGCTTGACTGGAATCGCTTCCATATCATCTGTGGAAAGAAAAGAGATATTCAGAGTTGGTATTTGTCTCATACATAAAACTTCAGGAGAGAAAGTGTTCCCTCAATATCACTTAGATCTGAGTTCCCAGGGGCAGAGGTAATTCAATATGCAGTCATAAAATATCTTGATGAATCTGACCAGTTTTGAGGTAAACTCTTCAAATTATATTTCTAAATCTAAGCACTACAACCATGAATACCGAGAGTCTATTCCCTACGATGTGAATTTACAAAGTCCAAATGAAGTTCAAGGGTTGTTTAGTTCTTGTTTGTGGTTCGAAGATGGCTGTGGATAGGATGCAGAAGTCTCCTCTCCATACATATTGTATAAAGAGAAGAGACTCAGAATATTGAAGTACAGTTGACAATTGTCCCCAGTAAGTTTTTACCAGACTGAGCAGACAAGGGCTTTTCTCCTGAAAGTTAACAACTTTTTCCTTTTTGCACAGTGATGTAGAATCCAAACAGACTTATCATGAAACTGTCTTGGAGCAAAAGAACAGGCAACACAACACCCCCACTAATTTGATTTCTCTCTCATGCCAGACGCTATTCATAACATCGAATATGTATTCCACTGGACCATTTGTTCTTGCTCAGCACAGTGCAAACTCCACCCGATATACCAATAAATCACCCACAGACGTGTTCTTAAAAGAAAGAATTAAAAGGCTTGAATTGGATTAAAGACAAGACTGTTTTGAGCACCTGGGATTCTGGACAGATTCTAATAAAGCTTGGGTACAGAAAGGCTGCCTTCTTTCTCTCTCTCTCTCTCTCTCTCAAAAAAGGCCTAGATGTTGTTATAACCACCACTGCAGTTGGTAGAAACACTGTGCTTGCCAAGATTCATTAGTTAATATTTTCAGTCTGGCGTTTAGAAAACGTAAATTGCTATACAACTGTGATTACTTTCAGCATGTGATATAATCTATTGCCTGATGGCTACTATTGTCTGATTGCATGATTTTATGGCAATACTCTGGTATTTATATATTCCATTTAATATTCTTCTGAAGATCGCATCCAGTTTATGTTTACTCCTAGTAATTCAGTGGTGTATTTTTGTTCCCATTTAGCAGCCATATGGTTTGGTGCTACAGCTGCATTATAATCTGGATTCCTTCCCCTTTAAACATCTACATTATGATAGAAAAAATCCAAATATTTCTACAGATACTTAGCAAAATTTAACGATAAATAAATAGATGTGACATTTACTGCATTCAGAGTGAAAGATCTTTGGCAGCTAAAACCTCTAAGCTGTCACATATGCTTTTCTTAGCAAAGGGTATGAAGATCCGTATGTGTAAAAGAGGTTCTACTTTGGCAAGAATTTTATAGATCCCTAACAATCTGATTTCTTTCCAGCTGATGGCAGTTAATATTGACCATGTCATTACTTCCCTACTCTTATTTTATCAGGTAACGCTCTAAAGTGGCTTTCTGCATCTATTGACATTTTCAGATTTCAATCAGCTCTCTCCTATTTTATTTACAAGAGCCAATTGTTAAAGATATGTTTGCAATCTGATCACCTCCCAGCATAGTAATGCTACTTTAATTAACCACATGCTCATTTACTGAATAATACAGAATTCAAAACATTTGACAAGTGCACGCTTATCTTAGCAAAAAGCTGCAGCATGCAGAAATGCTGGCACTTGAAAATATTTAAGTGGTAACATTTATTCCATGTAATATTGAGAACATCATAATCTCATAACAACATTTGTATTAGTATTTTTGCAGCCAAGACACTAGAATTGAATGCTCTATAGGAACAGCAGTCAATAGCAAGAGCCTGTAAAACAATCTTTCCTCTCCTGTAAAGTAACCTATACATCCTAAATTTCCTTGAAAATAACTTGTGCTATAATAGCAATTTCACATACTCTCAGTAGAAAAGTTCCATAGTTATGATTTGGTTTTTTTTTTCTTGAGTAGTCTAGCTCAACTGAGACCAAGTGAGATCAAGGATTCACTGCAGCAAACTAGAGTGTCCAATTTAATTTTGCAGAAGGCAGAATTTAATTTTAATTGTGATCTGTGAGCCAAAAAATACATTAGAGATAACGTGCTCTCTGGTCCAGTGAATTCCCACCAATTTCAAGGATGGGTCTGCACCAGAGATCCATGGCAAAATATGGTTAGCTTTCTTTTTATCATTATCACTGCATGGTGGCAGTATGTATCCACCTTCATAGCCACTGCTAATTCACTTCTTTGCTGTTCACTATCCTTTTTTGTTGTTCACTATCCTTTTTTTGTTTCTCTTCCCTTTTTTTCTTCTCTGTGTTTTCACTTCTGATCTCCTCTAGAAGCATTAACCCAATACAGCTTCTTAGACTATGTGATAACATGGGCAACAATTAAACATTAAATAAATAGGAAATATTGTTGACGTATGAGCTCAATGGGTGAGAGGAAGTTTATGCTGCTGAAGCTGCTCATAAACTCGGGAAACCCATGTTGCAGTAAATGTAATTGTTTTGTGTTAGGAAGATGAAAATCAGAGCCGTAAATGTTAGAAATTCAAAAAAAGGCTTAGCATTTCCAGCTTTCAAACTGCTGGGATAATGTGGTCCTACTGACTGTACAAGATCTGGCAGCTACTACACAGAAGCCAGTTGGAGGCCACCCCTTGAGTGACATGAGCAGCCCTGAGGAGATGGGCAGCTCATGGCTGGGCCCTCCTGGCTGCACACCCATCTTGTCCCCTGCTGAGAGCCACAAGAAAGCAGCTGTACCTAAGATACAGTCTCTTACACTAACCAGTGAAACAAAGAAGTGTCAAATGCCTGTATTTTTCTGTTCATGACCTCCAACTCCAAACCCAGGAACAGAAATGCCTTTAGCTGGGGTATATGTGTGCTTAGCCATGGGCAGCTTGTCAGACCTCCAGTAAAATATGTTAACATACCCAGCACTCTTGAATGATACCGGTTGTGACATTACCTGAAGATGCTGTGACTTTCTCTAAGAAAACCAACAGATGTAGCTAGATGTACAGAATATGCTTTTCCTTGCACTATTGTCAGTCCAAAGGCTTTGGTTAAGCCTTCTTTCCATCTTAAGACAAATAGACTTCAATGGCTATAATTCTTTTAGTCGATTGAAGAGATTAATGGAATCCTATAATGGTTAATTAGGAGCTCTTACAGTCATGTGCGTATTCCCTTTTGCACCGTATACTTTTTCCCATCCAAAAGCCTGAGTGACATTTGATAGTCAGTATGATGCTTACATTTTTCAAGACCTACACATGATTCAAAGAGAAGAGGGAAATGTTTTAACAACATAACTTCACCTCTAACACGTAGATATAATTACAGTTCTGTCTAGCTTGGGTTTAGCCATCTGTTATATCAGTGTCAATGAAGTGATTCTGATTTATGTCATTACAAAATACGAGCGGAATCTGGCACCATACTAACACACTAAACCTTTGTGTTACATAGAGAAAGAAGTCATCTTAGATGGACTGGGGCAAAAGTCTTCAGAACTTTAAAATAATTATATTTAAATTATTATTATTAACAATGTAAGGTATAATATTCAGACACTACTGAAGCTGAGAGGTGTGGAGGTACGTTTAATCACTGTGCTGGATATTTAACACTTCGGTGGAGTTCCCATCTTTACTTCCTCATCCAAGACAAGCACCTGAGAGGAGTTTCAAAAGCACAAAACTGAAGAGTACCACAATGGAGCTCATTTTCTCCCACAAAGGGAGAATGACAAGAAAGTCATGTTTGCTTGAAAAAATCATAGTAGAGGAAAACCTTCACTTGCACCTCTTTTTTTAAGAAATGGCAAATGACAATGCAGAATACTTAATACATTCCTTCAGAAGTCAGCCACTTTCAAAAGAAGCCCAAAGTGCACAAAAGCAATGAAGTTCAAACAGGGTTACTTTTAGAGTTTGGATAATTAGTAATCCTACCAGGAAGGATTTTCTCCAATCTCCCACTTAATAAGCTGCCTTTGTAATGTTAAAGCAATAGGGGCCAATTTCAAAAGAAAAATGGGATATCGTATCAGAGATGGCATTTCCACATAATAAGATCTCAGATTCATTTTGATTCATTTACAGCCTGAGACCTCACTGGATAGTTTAGTGGCACTGGATTGGAATAGATGGTTTTGGGTCAGGAATTAATCCAGAAGGTCAAAACCAAAGTGCTTCCTCATATTACCCTTGTCTAGTTTGGAGTTTTGGTATTTCTGAAGACCAGATGACTGAAACACACAAAGTAGTCTTGGTAAGAAAATTCTCCAATGTCTTTCGTTTTGTTTGTAAATGCTTTCTGGTTTTCAGCTATTATCTCGCCCTGTCTTAAAATCCAATATACTCCATGTATCTCAAGCTTTACTTTTAATGTAAAAACTTATTCCATTTGTTTGTAAATCACTACCACTTGAGTCTTTCATTTGCAAAGCCCCTGGATTCATGTGCCATAGCTGTCATATGGCTTGACCCATCTGCTCCAACAGCAGCCACTTAGTACACTTCCCAGCAACCCTGTGCCATCCCTTGCATCTTAGAAGCACAACCATCAATTCTCAGTGTGCTCTTCACAGCTGGCTTCAGGCAAAGGATGAGGGGATTCTCCCACTCCCTTATTCCTGCCTGCAGGGCTAAGCAGTGAAATGAATCAGTCTGCTGATCTGGATGATGAACAGAAGGAAGGATTAATTGACTCGTAGGGATGGGGAAGAAAGATTAGAGTATATGGGTAGACCCTACTCATTACCTCTATATATATGGGTAGATCATGCTCATTATATGGATAGATACTATTCATTACCATGAGGAACAGTAAAGTGACAAGGAAATTGCCCCTTCTGATGGCAGCGCAAACCTAACCTGGCTTATGACAACCATGAAACCAGGGACTTTATTAGTGATGTTAATCCTGGAGAACTCACTCTCAGTAGTGTATACTCACAGTTTTCATCTTCTGCAAAAAAGTTTTCCTGATTGGAAAGACATATCTACCAATAGACTTATAGTAGGACTGGATTTCAACTCCTAACTCACCGAAAAATAACATATCTGACAAATGATGTTCCATATCCATAGCAAACAAGCACCTTTCTGTTTCCAGCAGCACTCAACCTGGGGATGTCAATTTGTCTTCTGCCCTCTTGTTCTCCACTGCTGGAGATAACATTGAATGAAATCCCAGGATTTTTTTTTTTTTTTTTTTTTTTAATATATATTTATTTTTTTCAGTGGGGTCCTTAGAATTTTACTTTTTACAAAGAGGGATGGAAAAATTCTCCCAGCAGCTTAAATGCCTATCTTTAACATTTTGGATT